>VUQG01044604.1:0-46871 GCA_015106755.1 Etia nguti
TTTGGTGGAGTGGGGCTCCTGCTGCTGCTCTCTTCCTCTGTAGCCTTTCTCTTCACACCCTGTGCAAACCTCTTTAGAAACTGGCAGAACACCGACATGATGACTCTGCCCACTGAGCTGTAGTCTGTGACTCTCCAGCAGTTTGTCATCTCAATGTCTTCTGTGCAATAGATGACTCTGATGACGATGAGGCTGTTGACATCCAGGGTGCGGACACAGTTCCTCCGGTCTGCCTTCAGCACATAAATATCCACCTTCTCTGGAAGTATTGGAGTCAGGATCTGAGAATGTAAGCGGGACCCTGGAGGCAGCACCATCATACCAGCTGGTCAGTCTGTAAGAGGAGATGGAGTGGTGTTCTCCCTTTAACTCTGCTGCACGAGGGTAAAAGGTGTCATCAGCTGCTCTGAGTGAAACAATCCCCTAACTGCGATATGAGGAAGCTCCTTGGACCCCGTAACCAGGTCATGGTAAAGGGAAAGGATTAGATTGTTCATAGAGTCCAAATGGCTGCTGTTTAAAGGACGGCTCCTCTAGTTTGTGAAGACCATCTGATGCACACTGACTGGACTCACCAGCTCAGCTTCGAGAAAACAAAAACAGGGTTGCAGACTTCCTCGTGTTTGTGCTGTCACCTGACTTTGGTGAGAAAGGCCCAATCAGAAGACAGTGAGAGATGCATGTCATCAGTTTTCTTCAGGATTTCTATCAGAAGATGAAAGATGATGGTAACAGCACATAAATATCCACCTTCTCTGGAAGTACTGGAGTCAGGATCTGAGAATGTAAGCGGGATGCTTTTTGCTGATGTCTGAGATGCAGCAGAGGATAATGTACACTTGGCACTGCCTTTATGGATCCTTAGTTCATTTTGCACAGATTTACAGTTGGCTCTATAATAGATGTCCCTTGTGCAACATCCAGTCCACAGCCCTGCCATATGTCCAAAGCAGTTTTGAGAAGCTTTGCCAAAGTCTTAAAACTATTAAAAAGTCTTGACGAAATAAGTTCTCTGAGAAAGGCTTCACAGTCTGAAGTGTTTCTTTGGTGGAGTGGGGCTCCTGCTGCTGCTCTCTTCCTCTGTAGCCTTTCTCTTCACACCCTGTGCAAACCTCTTTAGAAACTGGCAGAACACCGACATGATGACTCTGCCCTCTGAGCTGTAACCCGTGACTCTCCAGCGGTTTGTCATCTCACTGTCTTCTGCTTGATAAACAGCAGAGATGAGTCTGGTGACAATGAGGCCGTTGACATCCAGGGTGCAGACACAGTTCCTGCAGCCTGTCTTCAGCACATAAACATCCACCTTCTCTGGAAGTATCCCAGACAGCTACAAGGACTCTTTTGCTCTGAGGTGACTGCTGTTAACGGTGCACTAAAGACTCTCAGTGGTCTTTGGATGCTCCTGTGTCTTTCTCCTAACGCAGTTACTGCTCCTCTCTTTTCAAAGACAAATACCAAATAAGACGAGAGAACAGTGAATCACTTTAGAACAAGAGAAACAATAGAAACTCTAACGAAATGTCATTAGATGATGAATATATTTACCGTTTTAATGAGAGAAACTCGTTTGTATGGTGTCTCTTCTTATTTTTCCTTTTCTTCAGATTCTTAAAACAAAAGGAAGAAAATCAACAATAAAAGTTAAAACCTCAAGATGTTTTCAAACTTTTTGGGACATCCTTTTAGACAAGAAAACCTTAAACATTACTTATTACTTACCACTTTGTCGATTCTGTTGAGTCTTTCTGGATTATTTGTTCATTTTGCGTAGATTATATATTAAAGTCATCTTGTATTCCTCATAGTAATATCAAACACACAGGCCATCACAAAGAAATAAAGAAAAGTGCAAGACGCACTGAAAACACTGACCTGTGAATCTCAAAGAACTATATACAAAGAACTATAACAAGGAACTATATACATATGTACAGAAGTTTTGAGAAAATAAATTCTCTGGGAAAGGCTTCATTATTGATTAGAGTCTGAAGCGCTTTCTTGGTGGATTCGGGCCCCTGCTGCTGCTCGCTTCCTCTGTCGCCCTTCTTTTTGCACCCTTTGCAAACCTCCTCAGAAACCGGCAGAGCACCGACATGATGACTCTGCCCTCTGAGTTGTAGTCGGTGACTCTCCAGCGGTTTGTCATTTCAGTGTCTTCTGTGAGATAAACAGTAGAGATGACTCTGATGACGGTGAGGCCGTTTACGTCCAGGGTGCGAACACAGTTCCTCCGGTCTGCCTTCACCACAAAAATATCCGCCTTGTCTGGAAGTACTGGAGTGAGGATCTTAGAATGGAGGTGTGACCCTGGAGGCGGCACCATTAAACCAGCTGGCAAGTCTGTAGGAGGAGATGGAGTGGTGTTCTCCCTCCGACTCTGCTGCACGGGGGTAAAAGGTGTTGTCAGCTCTTCTGTGTCAAAGAATCCCCTGAATGTGATGTGAGGAAATGCCTTGGATCCCGTAATCAGGTCATGGTATAATGAGAGGACTAGATCTTTCATAGAGTCCAGATGGCTGAGGCTCAAAGGACGGTTCCTTAAGTTGGTAACGACCATTTGACGCACACTGAGTGGACTCACCAGCTCAGCTACGAGAACACAAAAAGGTAATCTATGTTAATCATGACGTAATCTGAGAAAATAATAATTTAAATGTCAGGACATGGCTTTAGACCATCATATGCTATTTCCACACACAGGCAGTCAGGAGTCACACAGCAGAAGTCATTGTTTATCAAAGCATTATGATTGGTAGAAGGTGAGAAAAATATTTTTGCACTGTAAATGGCTAAATGGCTTGTTTTAAACCAAAGATCACACCACCAATCTCACATTCAAATTAAAAACTAAGCGTGTTAGCATGCTGTGAACACAAAATAAGTCCTGCTGATAGAAGTCATTTGCAAAATTATCATTTTAGCTGCATGTAAATTAAAATTTTACAGCTCACATTAAAGAATAACTTTGTGTGTTCTTGGTGACTGTGAACAAAGTTTTTATACCAAAAGTTGTGATAAATAATATTTGTGAATTATGGACATATTGTCAGTAAGGTTGCATAGAGTTTCAGTGATGTTTAATAATGAACTCATGTTCAGCACTTAGGTTGTCATATTTTCATTTTGGTTAAGCATCAATCTGTTGAAAATTAAACAGCTAAAATCAGGCGAGAAACCTCGAACCTGCTTATTGCATGCACACGCTGTTTCAATTTCTCACAGAGCACATAACATCGGGACACCTGTAATGCACTCAGACGATATATTTAATTAGATCAGCATCTCGCAGTAGCTATAACTGATTTTGCACATAATGCGTACAAGATCAAATCTGGCCACATCTCCGAGGACTCCCTAACCTCCCTAAAAATTAGGATATATCTTAAAAGAGATTCGTAATCTATTAAATTTATTGTCTAATTCAGGGCCAGTTGCCAAAACATGTAAACTCCAGGATGACCGCACTGACGTCAGACGTCAGCCTCCTGCTGGTTCTAATGCCTGACGTCGTTTCCATGGCGCGTGCTTTAAGTTGAGTTTTCTTTAGCAATTTTCAAAAACAAAACAAAAAAAAACAAAAACAAAAAATGCCTTGTCCTGGACTTTCAATGTTAACTCGACGCCTCATAAAATTAATGTTTCTCAAGTTTGACATATTTCACCTGACATGTTCAAACTCATGAAATCTTACTCACTTTTAAGTAATAAAAGGCTAGTCTAAGGTGTATTTGTTTGCTTAAATATTCTATTAGGCTATACTTATTAGCTTACTAAGCTTTACCATAGCGTTTATCGAGTATGCGGTTGATACCAAGGGACAGCAGGTACTGCTCACGCCGTAATCCACGGACGGCCATTTTTGGGTTGTTGAAGTGTTGTTCTCTTCAAGTTTTTAATACTTTGAAAGATGTTGGTAAAATGTAGTTTTCACAGCACTAGTAGAAAAGCTCCTCTTAGCACTCTCATGTGAAAACAAAATTCGATTGTTGGCTTCTGCTTTTATACCTGCGGCTCAACACGTCATCCTTGTCACCTTGACTCCCAGGGTCAACAGGCGACATGGAGTGATAAACTTTTATGCTTTATTTATTCAGAATAAGTTTCCTGTAATTATTATATTTTTAATTCTCATTTAGTTCCACATTAGTATTTTAATAATTATATTATTGTAATATGTAATGTATTTTTAATCATTAATTCATCACTTTATAAACCATGATGATCAAAAACTAAAAGTCATAACGAAAATTCATCAAGTTAATTAAGTCTGCTTATTTCTTTCGTTAAAATTAACTTAGTCCCTCAGTTTTTTTTTATTAAAAGAAATCATCTTCCTGCGGAAAAAATAAATAAACTAACGAATAAAAAACAAACAAAACGCCTGCAATAAAGTTCGTGTACTGTGAAATATTGTCGCAGCATTTAACTTTGTCAAAGACGTTTCGCCTTTTTCCCCGTTGTAGTTGTACAGAGGGAAATTTACCTGAAATATGTTACAAACGCTTGTGTACAGTGATTTATGCGCAACTTTTGAGGACTCTGACCACACTTTAAATTATTTTACAAACGCGAATTTCAAACTTGAATAAATAGCGAGTGTTTTTACTACAGCCTGTGAAGCTTAGTATTTAAACTAAATAAGCTGCTGCATTTATAATTTTTTTATTGAAAATTTCTCTCCGTAAATGTTGTAAAGTCAAATAAAAATCAAATAACACTGGAAAGTTAAATTAACTCTCTACACCTAACCTCATAAAATCAGACAGCTGTGGCATTAACCAAAAACACCAAGATGTACCAGAATAACGGGAAGAGTATAGAGAAAGATAGAAATGGCTCATAATCCAAAGCATATTCCACATTATCTGTCAAACATGATGGAAGCTATGCTATGGCCTAGGACTGCCTGCAGTGGAATCAGGCCACTGGCTCCCCTCAGATGATGTGACTGCTGATAGGAGCAGCAGGGTGAAATCAGTGCACAGTGCAGAACTATAGTCTCCGCTCAAATTCAGAGATTTGGCTGACGTGGGTTGATTGAACCGCATTTAACAGTGCAACTCCGTAAGGACCCAAAATGTACTGCAAAAACAACTCAAAATGTCTCAAGGCAAAGAAACTGGATTTTCTTAAATTTTCAAACCAATCACATGATCTGAGGTCAACACTCAAAAAAATAATTTGTTCAATTTACTTGATACAGTTATGTCAACAATTTCCACTATGTAAAACAAAACTCAGCTTTATTCTAAATTATTATTATGATGCCACTAAGTGTCTTATGTGTAACTAACATAAGCAAATCAGGCAGTTCCAACCTTATCTGGTCAGCTCGGATTTAAGTAACAGGTCTGTGTTCACCTGATTAAAGTGACCAAAAACTAAATGTTTAAATGTGTTGATTAATGCAGACATAAAAATATTTCATTATACTTAATTAAGTTCTATTTACATAAGTAAGTTAACTGTATTTAGTAAAACAAATTAAATAATACTTTTCAGCTCCAACGTAACTGACTTAAATTAGTGTGGCCATCACTGGATTTTATTTAACTTAACTTGTTTTAACTGGTATAGCCGTAGTAGTTTAAAGTTGATTTACTAAATCAGGATATGTCAACAAGTGTAGTTAAGTAAATTCAAATTACAGCACATTAGTTTTGTGTAACAAAATTTATTACCAATGAAACACAGATATCCAACCCTCTGAGTGTCAATACACATTTTTCTTCTTCTTTATTGGGCGTAATATTTAACAGTTTTCACTAAAGAGCAAATAAGTAGGAAAAGTGGTTCTATTTCATTCTTACATTAATAAGACTATAACTGGTGATTTTCTATGCTGTGTTAATATCGTCAAATCGTATTTAAAGAGCAAACCAACAACAAATGGACTCTGTAGCAGAAAGGAACTACACATACCAGATTTGGAGAAACAGAAAATACTCACAGTACACAACCCTTCTGACATCTCTTATTTCCCCCTCTTTCATACCAATCATTGTTACAGTCTCCATTTTCATTTTCCCCCTTCTCTGATTAACATACAATGAAAATCTCATGTAAACAATGTGAAAGTCTGCTAAAACATATTCAGACATCATTTCCAAAGACAATTTGTAGTTCAGTGTGTGGATCCAAAACATTCCAGTTCTGTTGATGGTTGGGGACAAAAACCCTTGTCCAAGTGTTCTGCAGTTCCATTTCAAGGTTACACTAAACAGTCTTTCAGTGCTCCTCTGTTTTCTTGCAATTTCTTATCTGAACTCTTCATTCAAACTTTTTGTTTTTTATAGCACTTGAGCTTTTGTTGAGAGACAGTTTCCATCCAGTTCCATCACATTTTTTTGTAAAACCTCTAATGTGTACTTAAGCTTTGTGGGGTAGCTCAAGACCAGTAAGTAAATTTTACCAAGGTCACGAAGCACTTCCACACATTCAGTGATTATTCCAACATCTTCAACGTCATCTGTGGGTTCTGCACCTTCCTCCAGCTCAGCTCCTAATGGTGAAGATTCCCAGGATCATCTGCCACATTGCCTCATGGTTGTCCTCAGCATCCTCAAAATTAAAAGAAATAAATCTAATAATAATAATAATAATAATAATAATAATAATAATAATAATAATAATAATAACTACTGACCTCTTGCTCAGAAAAGAGAGCTGGCCACCTTCTTTTGAAATCGCCCCTGAAAGGCTCGTCTCACCAGGAATCTACTGATCTCTGTGATGTCTGATCAACATGTGATCTACATAGGTGACTTTGGAGTGCATTCCAAGTTTTAAAGGTGCATGGACAATTCAAATATGTGCATGGATAAGGGTGTCTGTGGCCATAGTGGCCATGGTTTAACCTGTAGTGCTTCAATCACAGATCTTGTAGTCTCTTGTGCTGCACGCTCTTTACACTTCCACATTCATGTTACTGAAATTGAAACAAAACAAAATGACACCACATCATATATTACTTGTTACTTTAAATATCCTCATGGAAAGTGTAAAGATACACTCTGCCCCTTCATTATGATGTTGAAGATGATTACTTCTAAACATTTAATGGTGATGGCATTTACTTAGCACTATGCAAGCATCACCAATAAACGGACTTGTGCCTGCCCAGCCTTCAAGCATATAGATTCTTTTAAAAACAGATATTTCCTGTAATAACATATTAACCAAACTTTTGTTTATAAAATAGAAAATGTAAAACAAGCCCAATTTTAGTTTTACAGTATAATTACATTAAAATATGACAAGAATAGCTGATTCATTACATGTCAAACTCAGGACCTGGTGTGGGTCTGACTGCCATCACAAAATGTATTTTTAAGACTGGTGAAAGAGTATATGAGTTGAAAAGTTTCATGGAGACAATCAGCTCAACTGTGCAGATTTAGTCACCTTTGTTCACTCATGTCTGGTTTATTTAAGATAGCCCTGGTCATACAAGTCGTTAAATGTAGGAATGATACACAAGTGCCATTTCTTTTCATCTTGTAATGCTTTTAAACCCTTAAAATCTTATTCTAAAGCACAATGCTGTTAGCAGCAATCAACACTTCAATCAAAATAAATGCCCTCCATGACTGCATATGAAAGTAGTTAAAAAATATCTGAAATTTGTAAAACTAACAATAATTTTGAAAACTAATATTACTAGCTCAAAACTGCCTTAGAGTTTTGTTGTTGTTCATGCTATGGAAGAATGGCTGCCCAAGACCAATTTAAACTTAAGTGCCACAAAAACACAGCCCCATATCAGTAGTCCTGTGCATATTCAGTATGGTTACAAATGACACTAGCAGCATAAGGACTTAGTTTACATTTTATAGACACTGTGTATTTAAAGTAATATGATATCATCAGAATGAATCAACCGCAGTTTTTTCAACTCGACAAACAGAAACTGCAGTTTTCCCTCAGCATGACAAACATTTGTCTATATACAAACACCAACAGTATCATGTGAGAGTCCAAGAATCAGGTCTGAGGAACAGTTAGGCAATCAAGGGTTAATCAAGGGATATACATATGTGATGTGTGTTGGTAAGCAACAGTGTGTGCATATAAATGATTGCGTGTACGTGTTTGTGTGTGTGAATGGGTGGCTGTCGGTAGTTTGGAGAGGGATTTGTGATGGGAGATGTAAGGTTCCAGGATGTAACGATATGGGCATAAACAACTGTGGGATACTGTTTGTCTGTGATTTGGACAGGGGGAACAAATCGTGGCAGGATCAGCCTGATATTATTTGTATCCCACTGTAACTTCACTGTATAAACAGCTAACATCTCCAAAATTTCAGTAGTTAGTCATTATAAGAAGTGTTTGTGAACTAATAATCAAGAATGTGGGATACTGTTTGTGCATGATTTGGACAGCCCAGCACGTGCTCCCGACGCAGGGGAAACAAATTCTGCCGTGGATACCTGTCTTGGCACCACCGTTGTGCAGGTGAAGCCAAAGGCAAGATATGCTTCATCATATTTTCTAGTCTTTGGTTTGGAATTATATTTGGTGATGCTTCATCTTCTGCTTTGCATTTGTGTGGGAACCCCATCAAAACCCTGTCCATTATGCTAGCAGTGCCCAAGCATTCTTTTTTTTTTTATTCATACCGAGCCCCCCCACTTAGGGAACCACCGTGTTACTGGGTGGTTGTGGCCTATGAGGTGAGTCACATCCACCCCCAAGTAATGAATACATTTCATACAAATCCTCTACTGATGGAAAGGTTGGCAGTTCCATCCCTGGCTGCTCCAGTCTGTATCCCAAAGGATCCTTGGGAACGATACTAACCCCAAGTTGAATGTGGGATAGAAAGTTAGAGAAAGAAAACGTTAGAAAGCACTTCGATATAGGAGGGGTGCTTGTATGAATGTGTGTGAATGACGCATGTTGTATAAAGTGCTTTGAGTGCATGAGTAGAAGAGTGCTATATAAAAGTCAGTTTTATAAAACGGTTGCTTTATTGCTATGTGATAGCCACTAGCAACTTAGAGGTAGACTCCAGGTGCCTTATTAATGGTAAAACCAGAGACAGATTTATCTGTGAGGATTTTTTCTTTTTTACAAACTCGCTTCAAATTAATGAATATTAGTAAATAAAAAACAAAATATTCAATAAACATTATTAAACATTAACAAAAAGCAGCAGAGCTTGTTCTTCTTATTCTGTTATTTTATTACAATATGACATTACAAATAAAAGATGTAGACTGTTTCAAAATGACTGGGGATTTTAAAAGGCAAACAGCTAAAAAACAACCATCACAAACCATGCAAATGTATTTGTTACAAAGAAAAGTATTAGTTGGGATCTTTATAAAATATGAAGCAACTTTCGCTGCTGCTGTCAGCTGTTCGACTCAAATTGTACATTTGGACTTCACTAAAGAGAGAAATACTGTCACGTAAATAGTTTCATTAATTTCATCTAATAACTATTTAATTTAACAGAAAATACAAACAAAGAAAAAAAAAAAACACTGTCAAGAAAAGACAGATTTATAGATTTCACAGCCTCCCAGTTTGTGCCAGAAGATTGAAACCTTTCTGCTTCTGTAAACACCTCAGACAGGCCTGGGATCATTTTCCATTTCACTGTGGACTGTTAGAGATTCAATCAATCCCGTGAGGCTGATCTGGATCGAGACCTGGAGTGGGAGGCGGAGCGCTTGGCAGGGGACTTGGATGCCTCCTTACTCGGGGGTGATTTGGAGGTACGTTTCTCTCCTCTACTCTCTGAACGGGACCTTGATCGGCTTCGAGACTTCTTACTGGACGACTTCTCCTTGGAAAAACTCCGGGATTTGCGCACGGCTTTGACTTTTGATGAGCTCTTGGAGCGAGACTTCCGAGTGCTGCTCTTGGAGGGACTGTGAGATTTGTGAGTGCGGGAATGAGACTTCTCTGGCGATTTAGAACGGGACTTCCTCTTGGATCTGGAATGCGACTTCCCCTCTGACCTGGAGCGAGATCGCCCTTTGCTGCGCGACCGAGACCTGCAACACAGAGAGAGAGAGAGAGAGAGAGAGAGAGAGAGAGAGAGAGGGGAATAATTCATCACCAACTTGGTCATGTCCCTGCACACCATCAATTACCAGGTTTCAGGACTGAGATGTAGAAAACAATCATAGTAGCTAAATGTGCTTAAAGCATGAGACAAAGTGAAAGCCTTTCAAACGTAACTGACCGTGAGTGGGACCTGGAGGAGCTTCTACTTCTGCGGCTGTGAGAGCGCCGTCTGCTATGAGACCTGTGGGTTCGAAAGTGAAAACAACCTTAAAGTGGACGTGGAAATCTGCTCACCACCAACACTACGTGTAAATTCTTCGACTTTATTATAGCAGCTTTGTTTGATTAACAGTTTAAAATAATCCTTAATTATCCTGAACAGCAATAACAGATAACAAAAAAGAAACTTGAACAAACAATAAGCATGAAAACGTTAAGCCTCACCTGGATCTGCTGCCAGAATATGAGCGTCGGCGGCGAGGTTTGTCTTCCACCAGACGAATCTTCCTTCCATTAATATCAGTGCCGTCCAGTTTTTCCAGAGCTCGTTTCATGTCTGAACGGGACCGAAATTCAATGACGCCCTCGTTGGCCCGTCCTTTATGAGCGTCAGCATAGGTTACTTCGCCAGCCTGCCTCATAAAGTCCTATGACACAAATAAAAACATGACTATAAAAAAAATGACTGTGGCTAGTTGTGGAAGACATGTGGCATGCTAGCTCTACCGTCTAACAGAGTTTGCACTGGACATTATTAAGCTGTGCCCACACAGGAAGCAATTCACTTGTTGCACATCGATTTGAAGCTGAAGTTTGGTCGTTCATGTAGCAGCCAATCAAACCTCACCACACATTCTTTCACACCTGGCTGTAAGCAAATGTTCATGTCGCAAGGAATATAAAAGCTGGACGTAGCTATCATGACATCATCCGCTGGTTTGTGAAGCTTTGTTCTGAAACTTTAACATGAGCGTTTTCGCCATCCTTGTATTGGTGCTCTGAAACTAGATGTGATCCAATTGTGAAACTCCACATTCATTGGCTAAAAACCTGTCAATCACAAGTAATTAGCCAATCGGCATATATTTGTGCAACCACAGCATTTTGGTTTGACTTTTCGGACCCAGAAGCTTCGTCCATCTTTTATATTGCCTGTGGTTCTTCTGCTAATTTTGTTGTTTAACAGTATCAAAAATGAAAAATCAGGGACGTCCCTAGCTGTTAGCCTTAATAACGCGTTTTCACTTTCTACAAAATTCATCTATTTGATAAATTTCTACTATTAAAACCTTGACTTTCAGCACAAAAACCCACACGCAGATTAACATCGTAGTAACAAAAACATCTCTTTTTACAGCAGGATTTACTGACAATATAAATAGAATTCAAAAACAAATAAACAGGAAAAAAAACAAGGTGAAGGGGTTAACAGATCGATCCTGTAGAAGGTTAGGTCCAGGCTAGCTTTTCTTTCTTGCAAGGGAAACTACCATCCTCTGCTGATGTGCAGAGGTGGTCAGGAAAAGGAGACAGGAGATACAAAGTCTCACCTTAAGGTCCTGCCAGCTGCACCTGCTGGACAGGTTCTCCACAATGAGGCGGTGTTCGGTGCGAACAGGTGGCCCGTACTTATCCCTGCCGGTGCGATTCCAACTGCTGTAGCCTCCACCTTCAACAAAGACAGAGAGACTAACATTTCATTCAAGGCCAGAAAACTTTTTAAAAAAAAGACTCCAAACTGGCCTAAAAAGATTTACTAGATCACTGCAGACTGAACCTCTCTTGTTTTTGTTCTTAAACCTCCTTCAACTATTAATTATACCTTCAACTAATACCTGTGAACCTGTCTTAATTTTGAAAGGGAACAAAAGGGGATTAAAGATGCCAGTGGTTTTTAGTACAAATCCCAGAGTCCTATTGATTTTTTTATATGTAGACAGGGATCGCTTAATTTAGCATTTAAAGAACTGAGAAAATGTGCAGCACCCTATGCCCTGTGGACAAGGAATAAAAACCACTTTATTAAGAATTACACAGCAGTTCTTCTCCTTGAGTTGTACTTATTAAACAGCAACAGATTTGACTAAATATACATATAAATTGATTTTTTATTCTATCCTTATAAGACACAACCTGACGCCTCTTTTTTTCTCTATATATACTGGGAATAATGTGATACTTGATTCTCGCTGTTGAAGTTGTTTTAAAGAGTCTACGGTTTAAATATAAGGTAAGGCTCTTTCAAAATTTCTTATTTTCTAGTCTTACTGAACAATACAATATGCCTTGTTCTGAACTCTATCCACTTGAAACTCAATGACACAAACATGAAACCTACCAAACTCTTTTACTACAGAGTACAGGGAGCCAATTCATAGGCTCAAATGCGTGTTGGCTCGATCCTCTGCGACATGTCTTGCGTCAGTAAAACCAACAGGATTCCTCACCATCACCCTGGTCTATTGGAAAAGGGTGCTGTCATCACGGCTTCCGGTTATGTCAACCAATGGTCAAAGGGCAAAGGTCACACACACATTTCAAGGGAGAAAACCCAGGCCAAACAGGTCAGGCAGTCATCGTTACCCTCATTGGACTCGGACCCAGCCCGCAGTGGACTCTTTCAAATTGAAACATCAAGCACTGTGTTAATGTCGACTTCAAATTGAATACATCGTAGCTTCACAAGTCTTACCTTTTCTTTAATCACTGTTACTCATTGGATTTTAATACAGTTCTCTTTACACAAAGGCACAATGGATTTGAGTGCTAATGGGAACAGATGAATAGATAAATTAGCAATGTGTATGGCAGGGCATGTCACATGAGTACTGGCAGCTTCAGTGAAACTCATTTAATTCTTTGCTTCAAGAGTCAGTGAAAGTGTAGCTCACGTTAGTTAGCACAAACGTGTAAGAACCCCACGTCTGTATGACAATCATGCTTTGCTCTCAGTCAGACGTGTTCAACTTACTACGTCCCCCATAGCCATAGCCGTCCCTCCTGGGTCCACGGGCATGCTCGATAACGACCCGCTCTCCACAAAGTTCCTTTCCATTCAGCTCATACACAGCATCATCAGCATCTCGCATGTCCTCAAATTCGACAAAGCCGTACCTAAGAACCAGTGTGCAGGAGTCAAAACACTGGCAAACACTAGCAATTAATATTATTACCCATTAATGCAAATGATTCAGAATCAACTCTAAACACTGTCTAATATGGTAAACTTTTAATCAGCGGCTAAGAGAACTGCTTTCTAATTTAAAAACCCCGGTGCTCCTGTCAAACTTTACAAGCAAGGGAATAAAAGGAGTTGGGAAGCTATGGCAATGAATCTAGGAATACTTCTGTAAAGTTTATTATAGAGGTGGGACTCTATCTGATCTGAAGTTGGTAATTATATGCAATCTATTTGTCATAATACAGCAATTATCTGAAACTTACACTTAACTATTACATTTGTGCTCAGCAGCCTTCCTGTTTTGTAGGCATATAACCAGAATACAACCAGCTGGCAGCCAGCTGATCCAAGTCCCCTTGTTTGAGCTCACTGACAAATACTCATTCAAACTGATGATTGAGCCTGTAGCGTTTCCCAAGCAGCTAGTGTAACATTATCGAAGAAAAATTAGCTTTAAGTACCATAAAACAGTGCTTTGTAAAACCCAAATGACAAAGGACAGGGCATTATACCGCAAATTCAAATTTTAGCTGACATTAGCGCGGTTAGCACCACACACTGTCCCTATTAGGGCATCAACTCTCAGGGTTAACATTAAAATAACATCAAGCTAGCTAACTAGCTAGCAGCTATGAAAGATGAGACGGTCTTACCCATTTTTCAGGTCGATCTCTAATAATTTGCCATAGCCACTAAAAAACCTTTGAATATCTTTCTCTCGAACATGGTAGCTAAGTTTGCCAACATACACCCGAGGCATGCCTGAAAATATTGGGAAGAACAAGTTAAACACAACTTGTTTGGAGCTACACACAGGCCTAGGAGACGCTGGAGGTTAGACTTCCGGGAAAAAAAACTTCAGAATAAAAGCTGACGAAAATGTAGGCACATAAACTACACAGACTACGGTCTGTGCGGTATCGTCACACTGTAGATGTGTTTTTTGAATTATGTGAATATATTTTGTGAGTACAGCCAAGTCTTTGCCTTGATAAGGAGAATTTCCTGTAGGAATATGAATGAAGGACTGAATCATTTTTATGTGTGAGAATGAAGGCATTTGTCAAACAAATGTCAAGCTTGCATCCATTACAACTATTTTACTCTTTATTGACTGAAAATAAATTTATGGAAAAAAAAAAAGAAAAAAATCACGATTTCATATATTATTTTTTAAAAGTTTAGAATTCTTTTGCTAATCATATGATTAGATTATACAAATAAATTAGGGTTTCAAAAACAAACACACATATAAAGTATCCCTATAATTTGCTGGGCTCAGTGAATGGTTTCACTCTCAGGACACCCTCCTGGGAACACGAGGCAGCCAGCACTCCATCTCTTCTCCACATTCGGCCCTGCACCAGTCCCCTGCTGCTCCCTGTAGGGCACAAAACAGAAAGTCATTTCAGGAATGGACAAAAGGACAAGCAAAGCATAAATAAATACAAAGTCTTTGAAAGTTAGAACCAAATACACAACAATCATAATCAGTGAGACATTAAACAGTGGTACCCAAAAATACTAGTGTTACATTAATACTACTTTATCAGAGAAACAGTTTTTAAAACTTTCTACACAGTATTAGTATCATAAATGGTATGCACAATTACTAGTTTTGGCAGTTATCAACATAATTAGACTAAAAGACTTTAAACAAAATCATGGGCCTGATTTGTAGACTGTACTTGACTGTGTGTCAAGTGTTTGTATTATTACATTCTATTGTTATATTGTTCTCAGCTTCTTAAATCTTACCTTTGAGATCTATATATCTATACCTCTAGATCTAGATCTAGATCTATCTATCTATAACCCATTACAACAAATTATAACAAAGAAAAGCTAAAACCAATATTTAATCTAATAAAAATGAAACACATACCATGTGTTCTGTGTTCTGTATTCGTTCTTGAGATCTGATCGACATACTGACCTGCCCATGGGCTCTCACACTCATACAGCATCCACTCATCACTGCGGAACGTGCTGTGGAACCACATGGAGTGGTCAAGCGAGGCGGCGAACTTGGCCCTGTACTCTGGGTAAGGCAGCAGCGCTGTGCCCAGCAGAGCAAAGTCTGACACATAAGCAGCAACGCAGCAGTGCAGCTTCATGTTACCTTCGCCTACACAAACACACAACAAATACAGCTTAGCATGTACCATACGTTACTCTAATCTCAAGCATGAGGCTCGATGTCTTTGTTTATGGATCGATCTGGTATTACAAACGGCATTTTGGATATGTATGTAGGTCAGGATGACAATGATATTTTACCAATATGTCCTCGTGCTCGCCCCCAAAACAGCCTTCGTGGTTGCTCTGGACCCAGTCTGTAAAAGTGTGCTGGATTGACTGGTTTTATCTCAATGGGGACTTCATTAGCCAGCAGTCTTTTCAGGCCTTTCTTTGCCTCCTCTGCCAGGTCAGGTTTACTGCAAAACAACCCACAAACAGAGAGAAAACCCAGTTATATGTTTGCTTTATTTATTCTAAATGCAGTTCTTTAGTAACGAACAATAGAACTGTTAGCAAAACTGTTGTTTTAAACAATAATAATAAGATTTTTATGAGGTCCATGAACTTCAAGATTTTTGACTTCAAAAATAAAATGCTAGTGTGGTCTCTCCATCTGGCCTGATTATTGATCCTAATCCTGAAGTTTGCATAATAAATGAAGTGAAGTTTTATATGATTATAACTAAAGTGAATACAAGAAAAAACTACAGGGTGGCTGAGTTACAAAAATAGACGGATGGATAATGACAAAATTAGCAGACATTACAGCAGGACTGAGATATTAGTGTTGCAAACAACAGCTTAACCAACAGTTAAATCTAAGTTTTAATCAGCTGATATATTTCGTAGGAAAAACAACACAATCTGGACTTGTCAAACGAAAAAGCTCTTGTTAGCACTTCCTCTCAGCTCCTTACCGTACATGCCTGCAAACAAAGACACAATGCAGACAGAAAACAGTGAAGCTGGAAACATGATTAGAATTTAAAAAAAAAAAAAAAAACAGCAACTAAAGTGATCTGCAATGGTGTGGTTTACAAAGTTTTGTTCAGTGTGCCTTTAGAGGCCATTCTGCCCGAGGAAGCCTCTAAGGTGCCTAAAATTTACAGAAAACAGTGACTTGGAATGTTATGTTATATAACTTTAAGCACAGTGTGGATGAGACGAAGGCATAGTCTAATCCACAATAATAATTAAACTCAATGCTACCTGAGATAATGGTGAATAAGTTCCTCCACGGTGAGGAGGTCTTCAGGCGGAGGGACCACTGGCATGGGGAACTGGTGCTGCAGGGGGCTGGGCTGCAGTGTTTGGAAGGAGGCTTGGCAGATTAGTATGGGCTGTCCATGCTGGATGGCCTTCACAGAGCGTACGGTGAAGCTGCGGCCATCTCGTGTGCGGTCCACCTGGTAAAGCACCGGAACCTTTGGATCACCTGGAAAACACCCAGAACAGTAAAGTACTATCATAACTGACTGAAAAATGAAAACAGGTGCACTTTTTTGTTATAAAGGAAAAGAAGAGGAGATGAAGCTATTTAAGCCAATCTGTATGTTGTCTTTCACTCTCTGTCTTTGCTCACTTCCAAATGGATTCTTTGTAATGTTATTCTTTGCACTGGAGCTTCCCCTGCTTTCAAATTTCAAATCATCACCGAGGAAGTTCAGCTCATCTTACCTGCTCGAACAAAGTAGCAGTGCAGAGAGTGGGCGTACAGGTTGTCGCTGACAGACTTGGCCGCAGCAACCAGGGCCTGGCCAACTATCTGACCTCCAAACAGACGCTGAGTGCGGGGCACCCAGTGGTGGGTCCCTCTGTGGGAACAGAGAATACACTGCTAAAAGGTAATCAGGTGAACACTTATAAAAGGTGAACTGAACTTATCACATAAAGTAAAGGAAATGTGTGTTTTGTGGATTAATTTATTTGTACACCATTGGAAAGCCTCTTTATTTCCCCTTAAATGGTGCCACATTTGTATCTATCATCTTTCGCCTCCGATGATGCCAAGTCTTGTTTTTTCAGTGAGGGAGATGCCGCCCCACACCATCACACTGCCTCCACCAAAAGCTGTTATCCTACTGGTGCAGCAATCAGTGGAGTGTTCTCTGCATCTTCTCTACACTTTGACCCTATGATCCCATTGCTGTCGCAGAACATGAACTCACTGCTGAACATAACGTTCCTCCCAACACGTTCTCATCCCAATGCCTAACACACCGACGCAATGTGACAAATCGTCAGTATGTTACGAGGCAAGAGAGCCATATATTCCATATAACAGGGAGAGCATCCCTTGTTATATGGAATTTGGCCTTAAATTTAGAGTTGGTACTAGGGCTCCATCCAGATAAAGCGGCAGCTTGGTTTTGTGGAAAACAGGCTTGCAGTTGCCCTATGGCACAGGCCCTATCCATAATTTCCACAATTTCGTTGTACATGTACAATGACAACAAAGGGCTATTCCATTGATTCCTGATCAGTCAAACGTGGCATGCTTACAGCAGACACCTGCTGACCGCTGTAGCAGGGTCCATGCTCACAGGTGCTGCTTGCTATTTAGGAGCCAATCAGGTTCCTGGTTGTCAACACCTGTGGTACCAGAAGCTCACTAAGAGTCAGCAGCAGAATGAGGCGTCCGGCACTGACAGCGAAGGTTTGGGAGGTCACTGCCTACAATGACGTATTTTTTAAGTATTACCTTCCTGTTGTATACCGAGCGGGCATGAACGGTTTTCAAGCCTGCACATCAAACTGCGAGCTGCAGTGGAAACTTACCGATACAGGTCGACATCCAGCTTCTCCAGGTTTAAAACGCTGGTGACGAGGACGCTTTTCAGGTCCTGTTGATACTGAGAGTCACGGCTCTGCGAACTTTCATCTTGGGCTGATTTCAGTGCCTCATTAGATTCCAGAGTATTGTTTTTATCGATTAAACCGCTACTTTCACGACTTCCGCCGAGTTCTTTCTCCGCCATGTTTGTTTTGAAACTTCTTCTACACTGTAAAAGAAAAAATGGCGAAATGTTCATAGCTGCCACCTAGCGTTGGGACAAAATACAGACATTTACTACGACCATTAAAGTACTAAAGTAAAGTTTCTCAGCACTTGAATTTTGATCCACCTTTGCAAACACACGGATCAGGTATAACATTATGAACACCTGACTAATATTGTGTTGGTTCCCCTTTTGCTGTCAAAACAGCCCTGACCCAGGGAGGCATGGACTCCTGTAACCCCTGAAGGTGTGCTGTGGTATCAGCACTAAGGTGTTAGCAACAGATCCTTTAAGTCCTGAAAGGTGCGAGGAGGGGCCTCCATGGACTTCCTTGTCCACCACATCCCACAGATGCTCGATCGGATTGAGATCTGGGGAATTTTGATCAACATCTCAAACTCATTGTTGTGCTCCTCAAACATTTCCTGAACTGTTTTTGCTTTGTGGCAGGGAGCATTATCCTGCTCAAAGAGACCAGGGAATACCACAGTGCTGGTTTTTGCTCATCTTTCTCTGTTTGGTCTTTCTTGGTGTTTTTTCCTCGATAACGACTAAAATTACTTTCCTTGCATTATTTTTTTCAAATAAATGACCGTTTTCTTTAGTTACACTCCAAATATAAAGTGAGATGGCATGTCACTGTTTTGCTGTATTCAGATTTATCAAACACATTTTTTTCATGCACCACATAATTTAACTCTTTAACTTTTGTTTTTTAAAACTTGGTATATAAGTTAAATGTGTGCATAATGCTTAGAGCTCCTTTTGTGATATTAAAGAACTAGTGTTTTGACTGAAGTCTTAATCTTGATACTTTTGTGCATAAGTTAAAAACACGTGCATGTTTTTCCACAGTGTATTTTGCTAATGCCATGTGAAAAAGTTACAAAGTAATAATATATGATAAATAACTGTGTACTGTAGTATTTCTGTTAAGTCTGATTTAATCAAACGTAATACTTGGTGTTTTTGTTGATGTGCCAATGTGAAATCTGAAAAAAAAGGTAAAAAGTAGTAAAGTTTAAGTACATTTGAAGTGGAACCAAAAGACTGCAGTCATTAAACTGAATTTTAAGCATAACAGCTTTTCCTGATTTTTTTAGATTAGATTAGATTAGATAAAACTTTATTAATCCCTCGGGTGGGTTCCTCCGGGAAATTCGGTAAATTCGGTGATTTGTCTAACCTTTGTAATTTTTGCTGATACAACTTAAGTCAAAAACAAGAGGCCAGCTCATGGTATTACAACAGAATGCAGAACACATGAAGGTGCAGGATCAGAAGAGAGAGAGCACTAGAAAGACAGTGCAGAGCCAAGTACCAGAGTACAGTCAAAAAACTACTGAGTATGGAAAAACATGACACCCAGACTCCTGTCAAAAGGCCATCAGGAACATTACTTCTCATGAATTGCAGTGATGCAAACTATTGTGCTGATAAAGGGACCGTTAACTGGTTAGTTTGGGGTGTGGAGATTCAACTTTGTGGGTCCAGCTGGTCTCAAAATGGAGAATCAGCACAATAGTTTTGGTCTGTGTTAACGTCTTTGGAAAGGGTTTTTTGAGTAAAAAGCTGGGCTTTTAGCAGGACAAACTTACATTAGGAACCACAATGTACCATTGGAACACGGGAGGTGTTATTGTTGAAAATGGGCCTCCAATCTTTGAGCTGTGTTGTAGATTGTAATGATGGTGTATGGTTATTGATTATAGCACATGATATAGGAGTATAAGGACAGGAAGAGACTGGTAAAACATTATGAGCTGTCTTGCTGCAGAGAAAGTGGAGTCTGTCATCCTTGAAATGCTATCAACACAGGCAGCTGGCAGGATTGAATGATGCTCCGCCTCTGTGGTCAAGTGCAGACATAGGCTTTAAGCAACCATGAGCCACTGATGAGCGTGACAGATGAATAAGCATGCATAAAGTGGACTTGTTAAACAGCTATGAGCCACTGATAATGAATGGGCATGCAATAAATTGGACTTGTTAGGGAGAGTTTGGAACAGTTCAACTCAATCTCCGTTGAACAACAGAGTTTAAAAAACTGAGACTTTGGTTGAAACTGGTGAAAATATCCTGATCAGATACACTTAGATACATGCATACAAAACACACTGCTGCTCAATGGGTTGGCTCATTCTCTGTAATAGAAAACTGCCATATGCTTTAATATACTTTTACATTAAGTTTGGGTGAAATTTGGCAGACGGACACCCTCCCTACTTTAAAGATTATTTTCAAAACTTTACTTTTTGATAAAGCATATTCCTGGGTCTGAGTCAGGTGACCCCGATCTACCCCTTAGTTATGATGTCATAGGATATGACTGCTGAGCAACTTCCCATGATACACTGAGCACTCGTCTTTTACTCCCAGTATGTTGATATACAACTACTCCTACATGTTATTACTTGACTGGTGCTATAAAAATGAAAATGAATTAAATGAAACTGACCTGAACTGAAATTGGATATAATTCCTAAACAAACTTGAAGTCATTTCACACAATTTGGACATCCAGCGCAATAAAATACACTAAAATCAACCTAAAACTGAACTGGTTATTTAGAAGGACCAACAGCAGCTTCTTCCTGAGGTGCTCCTCACCAGGGAAGTCTCTGTTACTCATCCAGCAGACCAGCAGCTGTTACATTTAATATTTAATTTAATCATTCTAACCTGTTTAAAAATAAATGAACAAACAAAAAAGATTATTGCTTCATTTTACAATTCAGTCTTTATTTATGCAAGTCCTTAAAGCACACACATGAATTACTCTAGTCATGATATTAGCATCCGGAGAACCTGGGCTTTCATCTGGAGACAGATTCTACTCAATAAAATGGTCATATTTTTTAAACAATGTTGACTTTATTGCTTTATGCTGTAAAATTAAAAGTATATGCTTTGTAATAAATGAATGGCTTTCTGTTCAAAGATCAAATGTAGTTTTTTACATTATGAAGATACCAGCATTGTGCAGTCTGGTGTGAAGTAAAAAAAAACAAAAAACTAAGTTACTTTGGTGAATACCTGGATAAGTGCACTGTTTTTCATTTTTACATGAAAGAAGTTCCTCTATAGTAACCTCCTATATCCTAACCATACAGGTCATAAATGTCTTTGTTACCAAAAGTTATATGATGTACTTAGTATTCTAATGATTGAAAACGCTGTGCATTTTCTAGGAGAAGAAATTAAGTCGATTATACAACACCACAGTTAGTAAGAACTTCAGTGCAAATTCAATCAATTTATCATTGCTAACTAACTCTGTGCATTCTTACAGACAGTTAAAGTCAGGATATTGACAGCTCAGACATTGATTGTTGTCTCTAGAGTTATATTTCACACACTCTGGTACACCTCCGCTGTGCCATGCAACTTGCAGTCTCCTGTCTCTTTCTGATTGCACCTTCTGCATAAGACTTAGTCCACCTGTGTATACCTTCCTCCACTCTTACATGCCACCCTCTGTTCTTTCCTCTTTTTCAAGTACATGTCCACCACAGATTTCCTACATCTTCCTTTCTTCTCTCCATCATATCAGCCAGCTCTCTCCCTTTTCTGGTCATAGTCCCTACATTCAAAGTCGCTCCTCAGACCTCAACACTCCTGCTTTTCCTTCTCACTTACTGCTTCTGAACATGCCTAACCCCTTTCCTCTTCCTTTAGCTTCAGCCAACACGGACACCCTGTTGACCAACAGCACCAGAGGCAGTCATTGTTAACCTGGTCCCCAACTGATCCAGTAAGAAGTCACATGCTTGATGCTGGATGGTTGATTTGGCCAAGATTCTAAACCAAATTCTCCTCATTTGTCCAGGTTTGGAACCAGCATCAAGATCTCTCGGCTCACTCATTTGGATTTTGTTAAGACTTAAAGTTAAGGGGCATGGGAACCTTCCATATTTTCTGTAAAATATGGAAATAATATTTTCTGTAAACCTCCCATCCTCTTCTCACCTCACAGTTTTGCTGGAAGGTTAATTATTCAGAATCAGCAGTTATAATTAAATATTATGATCCTATTAATAAAGTCAAGTATACAATAATAATGTACACTATATTGCCAAAATGATTCTTGCGCCCATTCAAATGATTAAATTCCGGTGTTTCAATCACTTCCAGGGCCACAGGTGCATAAAATCAAGCAGCTAGGCATTCAGACTGCTTCTACAAATGCTTGTGAAAGAATGACTCGCTTTCAGGAGTTCAGTGAATTCCAGCATGGTACCGTGATGGGATGCCACTTGTGCAACAAATCCAGTCGTGAAATTTCCCCACTACTAAATATTCCACAGTCAACCGTTAGTGCTATTATAACAAAGTGGAAGTGACTGGGCATGAAAGTAACTCAGCCAAAAAGTGGTAGGAGATGTAAAATCACAGACTGGGGTCAGCAGATGCTGAGGTGGATAGTGCTCAGAGGTCACCAACTTTCCCCAGAGTCAATTGCTACAGACCTCCAAACTTAATGTGACCTGCACATTAGCTCAAGAGCAGTGTGTAGTTTCATGGAACGGATTTCTAATTTTCCGTCAGTGGAACAATGGAGCTTCAGGAGGTGCAGGGGCGTCAAACGGCCACTGGCTATGTCCAGATGTTGCAGAGAGCATCCTTCATGACTGAGGGCCCTCGTCTGTGTGGTAACGACTGGGTTTTTTAACAGGACAGTGCTACAGTACACAATGCCCGAAGGACAAGGGACTTCTTCCAGGAGAATAACATCACTCTTTTGGACCATCCTGCGTGTTCCCCTGATCTAAATCCAACTGAGAACCTTTGGGGATGGATGGCAAGGGAAGTTTATAAAAATGGACAACAGTTCCAGACAGTAGATGCCCTTCTTGCAGCTGTCTTCACCACTTGGAGAAAGGTTCCCACTCACCAGATGGAAACGCTTGCATCAAGCATGCCGAAACGAATATTTGAAGTGATCAACAATAACGGTTGAGCTACTCATTACTGAGTTCGTGTTTGGAGCTTCGATTTCTGTTTTGGGGGGGTTTACGAGTGTTTTTTGAGGTGTGGTCTTAAACTTTTGATCGGGACTGTATGTTATAGTCAGATGTCACTGTTTAAATCATTTTATTCATTTTGCCCTGCTTTGTGTTTTCTGTTAACGACGCATGTCTTGTTTAGATCACCTGATAGATAGATCCTGGATAGTCATATGAGGGCTTTCTTCTTTCTTCTCTTACAATAATCAGAATAACTTTGTATTATAAAGTTTCTGCGTACAAGATGAACCCAGTCAGTGCATCCCTGTGCAGTCAAATATATGAATACAGTTATAGATTTGCATTTATTTGGCTCTCTACTACATTAGCTTTAGATTTTGCGGTTGAACCTCAGGCAGTAAATTGCATTTTGAATGTGTTGTATTCCTCCTGCTTTCCCTGCTTTCCCTCTAAATATCAACATAAAAGGCTGTTTTTACCTGAATCCTCTAATCCCCTGAGGCGACAGAACACAGTGTAAACCTCACAATGTTCCCAAACAATCAGTCTGTATTTTAGGCAGTGATTACAATGAAAACTCTTTTCTCCCTGTTTTATTTTTATGATTTTTGCATCAGCCAAATTGAACCCGACCTCCCTGCCTCTGGAGCTCTGAGGAAGCCATTAACACCCGCACATATTCTCATTAATGTTGGCACGCTGCAGATCTGAAGGTGAAGGCAAGACGCGTTGAACATGTGTGTGATAAAAGCGCTGAAACAAATAGCACACTGTGATTTCCTATTTGCTGGTAATGGTGAGAGCAGGCAAACTCAGCCTCTTAAAAAGTAGATTTGAAAAATGATGTTTTCGTGTTGCACTCTTTTATGTGCGGATCTGAATTTTCTGGCTTGAAAATGAATATGTGGAAGATATCTTCCCAATCATACGGTTACTCGTTCTTCAGTTGATGATAAGTCAAAAATAACCAATGGCAGAAAGTATTTCTCTCCTTTAAAAGGTTATTTTCTTAAAAAGGAAGTATTAAGTAATAAATATAATTTTTTTTCCATGTCAGACATTGAGTAGCAAAAAACAATCCCCATTCCTGGATACTGGAGTTCTGGACAGAATATAGGACAGGTAAAAGCTTGAATGCAGAGCAGCTGGATACCACCTGGGTATTAGCTGACAGGGCAGATCAAACTGATGCTCTTCAGGCTGAGAAAATGCAGGAAAAGGCGATTCTCAGATATAGAGGGTTTGTGCATGGCATCATGCACACATTGTTGGAGAGCTGTGAACCATATAGCTTGTGATACAACCACCAGTCATTAGGGGAAGTGTGTGTTACCCAGCTGGTTGGTGAGTGGGTCCCGGAAGTTCCTGCCTATTACTAAATGGAGTGTGTGGTAAAAAGGGTGTTGCACTGAAAACCTCGTTGTGATTGTTAACACATTGCCACGGTTGCCTAAACAGTAGTTTGCATTGAAGATGCTGACTTTCAAACACTTGCAACTACTAGCCAAGTGGTATTAAAAACCTGAAAAACAGAGAAACAATGCACTGAAAGGCAAAACGCAACTTTTACTTTGAAGCCAAAGGATCTCGGTTTCCTGTTTGTGTTGAACTTTTCACAGTTTCATCACCACTTGGAGAGTAGTTGGCATCTTCCATGTAAACTACAGACAACCGTGGCGATTTGCTGGAGACCAAAGCAATCAGGAAGAATTTTTCACCACCCTTTTTCCCTCAGAACCAGTGGTTAACAGATGGATATGAACCGGCCTGTAGCCGGGTGTGAATTGCCTTAAACTGTCACCGGTATTTTCACACATCCAAAATGGTGGATAGGACAACATCACATAGTTAGCAGCCAAGTGACTGCAAAACCTCAGTTGGTCATCTAGAAGATTGAGTTGAAAACTGGCAGGTGACTGACTTCAAACCGGAAGAATAACAGAAAGCTGGACTCTTGATCAGATTTTTTAAAAATATGGAAACTGTACTGGTTAACATCAATCCAAAGACCCCAGTGGTCCCACAATAGTTTGATGATTGTGAAAATAACACAAAGCCTTTGTGATTATTGGTTCTCCACCCAGCTGAACCAACAAGAGACCTATCTACAGCATTATTAACTGTAACTCAATTTGGCCTAGTGAGACTTGCTGTATTTCAAACTGCTCTAAATCTCTCTTCTCCATACAGTTTTTTTCATCTAATTTATTTGATAATCTGTTTTAATATTTAATAAGCAGATCCACTTTACTGTGTTTTACTGCAATTCATTGTAATCTGGTGTGGCTAACTCAAATTCTGTCAAAGAAGGCCGACATTATGTTATTTATACTCCATTCAGGCCTGTGCTGCTAATATACCACCAGTCTTTTTTCATGTTTATCCATAAACAGAAAGAGGCGGTTATATAAGTTGGATTTCCTTGTTTCTGAAAAAGCTCAGTACCCATGTAAGTACAGTCATTCATGACTCAGTGACAGATGATGCTCTTGCAGGCCTCTACTGGCGTCTGAGAGGGAGGCTGGGTTGTCGGAAGCAGTGGGTGGACAGGGCAGGCAAGCGCGAGGAAACGAAGCAAGCGGTGGGAGGCACACAATGGCGTATCATTCACCGACGGACACCCACACAGACACACACTCATGGAAAAACGTATAAAATGTATTTATGTAATGGGCTTCCTGCCTAGAGCAAAGTACACGATTAGATCCTCTTCCTAAATAAAAATAGACACATCTTTTGAAACAGATGTCTCTTCAAGACATGACGTAAAACATTTCCCTTGCCATACTTCTTATTATATGTTACACCACCTCAAGAGCCAAATGCATTGTGCATAATGCTTGGCATGTATTTAAAGTAATTCACCTGTCGCTGAAGACGTCTCCTGAAAGATGCAGTTTGCAGTGGGTGCAGGGATTGAGAGCACTTCCTCTGCCTGCAAAATGCCCCCTGAATTTATTTCAGCCCCTTTGTGTTGGCTTTGTTTAGGACAATTACACAGTTGTTTGTCTACATAGAAATTTCAGTTTTCAATTTTAACCCTTTCAATAGAGCAAGCCAGCTTCCAAATTAATTGCAGGATTATATTAAAAGATTCTGAAATAGTAACAGGCTTGCAGTGCTTCCCAGTTCCATTCCCTGTACAGCCTACAGGGAAGAGAATTGAAAGCAGTCAAAGACCAACTATAGAGCCTGCTATATATACCATTACAGTATAGCTCAATCCACAGAGAAGGGTTTGTGTAATGGAAATAATCTAAAGTGAGCTATAACAGATGTTAACGAAGCTGTGGCCTTAACATGGTTGTGCTATAAGGCTGTTAATTCAATGTTCATTAACAAGTTCTTAGGTAGAAAATGGTTTAAGAAGATTCCCACGCTTTGGGCAGCTGTCTCGATGAGCTTCTGATGATCTTTTTGCGCATTTGCAAATGTAAAAAAAAAGGGGAGGTCCTTGAGCCAAACGGAGGAATTTCCATCGAAGCGATAACCTTTAACATAATGATCCTTCATAATACCAAAAATGAACAGCAAAAACAGTCTTAAAGATGCAATCAAACAAGTAAAGTTATTTTAGTTTATGTGTTGTCTTTTTAAATTAACTAAAATTTGTTAACTTTTTTATATGAACACATTTCACATGGCAGTAACCCAGCGAATAACGGAAAGTAGAAACGGTCATACTACCCAAGTTCCAACCAAGCATCAGAATGGAGAAGAAAGGCAACTGAATGCCTTTGAATGTGTTGTGCATGGCTGTTGGTACCACACAGGCTGGTGTGAATATTTCAGAAACTGCTCCCACACAATCACCTCTAGGGTTTATGGAGAAAAAGAATGGTCTAGAAGAACAACCCCAGTCTTGACGCCATTACGACATCTTACAGGTTAAAGTAGGGTCATTTAACTTTCCATGCAGCTTCACCAGTGTAGTTTACCCAGGACAAATTCACAATCCTCAAATGATACAGCAACAATCTCCAGCTCTGGTTCAGCCAAAGCTAACATGAGGCTGTTGCAGTCTGTCATAATGTTTTTTTCTTTTTCTGTTGCAATCTGTTGTAATCGTTCTCCACTGAGACAATGCCAACTGTATTTACAATTTTCTAAATTCAAAACATTGCTCAAAACCCATCTGGCCAGAATAGTTTTTGCTGAACTAGTCTGCTTTTTGATGCTGTCAGTAAGAACAAAAAGCTGAAATACATAAAATATTATTCACACAACAAGCTATCCTTATTTGTGATGTGACACACACATCTCTTCATACATATAACAATATTTGATCTCAAGAAGATCAGACCTGTAAAGCTTTTGCATAATAATCTAAAGTTGACGTAAAAAGAAAGTACACCTTTCAATTCTAACATTTCACATATCAGGACATAATAAAAACAATCAGGCCCCGAGGAAACTATAACTTTAGATGAATTACAAAACATCACATATTACACTGTATCATTATTTATTCAGCAGAAATTAGGTAAAAATACAAAAAAAGTGTGTGAAAAAACACCCTTTACACTCAGTACGCTGATCTCGAGCATTGAGATCAGAATGCAAGCTGAGGTGTCATTTGCATTCTGGGGTAACGCTGGCATTGCATCACCACACTAGAATTTTACTTAAAAAATGGAATAATTAATGACTTCAGTGAAGTGCCATGCAGTGGGCTAAATTGGACCCTCGTGGGAAAATGTCTCTGTGCCCCGGTCAATACGTTTGACTTTTTGTTTTTAATGTCTCCTTTCAGTACAGTATGAGAGGAGAGCGACTGTGTGAGAACTATTTTGATGCTGATGAGTTGTCATTTGTGGTCTATTAAGAAGGAGCTTTCTTGCAGCTGCCTCTGGCCCATTTACAGCTGCTATTTTTGAACACACTGCCCCCCAAAGGCTGGGAATAGCACCTTGTACTCGATCTGTTTAGCACAATAACAACTGTCTAGAGACGGTAAAGATGATCAGTATCGATGGAATTATTTTTCATATTGAAGAATAATACCGCTTTAATGGATTTTGACAAGGCTGAACTGTGCGGTATAGAGAAGGATACCTTAGAACAGGTTTTAAAGCATTAAGAAAATGGCATGCCACTTAGTAAATAAGCATTGAATATACAGCTGACGTTTGTGCCAATAAACAAAATGATTTATGTTTCTCACAAAAAGAGTCAATCATGACCTCCCCACCTTCCAGGAGTGCTGCTGTTACTGAGATGATGGAGGCATCAGTGAGAGTCCCTGTAGATCAATGGTCACCACACCAATCTCTCCTGTCCTCATCTATTGTGCCTGTGGGAGGTCAGCCGTCAGTGGGGGAAAAGAGACACTTACAGGGACGTGGATGGCTGTAATTCAAAGAACAATAGGAGGAAACAAAGAAACGAGGAAAAGGGTGGCTAGACTGAGAAAAAAAAGTTACACAGTGTATTATTTGTATTATTTTGTGTTTTTTTAAGAAATGGTGACTATAATGTTTTTTGTTTTATATTTTATTTGATAATTTTATCCAATACACAAATTAAAAAACAAACAAACAAGACAATAGTTGGGAAAATGTTAACCAAAGGTAGCCAGATCTATTGGTGTGGTGAAGTTTAGCAGTAAGAAATATCACATTAAGCCACATTAGGAAAAAAAAGGAGCTGATGATGATTTCCGTACAAATAAAATGAATCTCTATGAAGCGAGCTTGCCTTCGGTGGGACGGGAGTGATCCGAGCAGAAGAGCCAAACCTGGCCAAGTTACAGTGCAGGTGAATGGGCCTTCACAGGGTTTTATCATTCATCTTATCAATAAATAAACTAGCTGCCGCTGCAATTTTATTTTGTAAAATATTTACACATTAAATCTTAAACTTGTGCATATCAGTGGGACACAGGCTGACAAAAATGCATTATATAATAAGATGTGCCAAGATGAACCATGGGAGTCTCTGGAGCTTCTGTTAAGTGGCTGGCCTCTCACAGGCTAATTTTTTTTCTTTCCATAGGACTCTTAGTTTTTTCTGCTTGTCTGCTACAAGCTTCTCCCCCATGTTCTTTGTTACTATGAGGACAAGTTCAAGTATATAGGTACATGTAGCATGACATCACCCATAAATACTACAAAATCAGGGTTTTCTGTGAGGTTTGGCCTGATATTTTGTTTGCTTTTGGTTCTAATAGGCAGTAGACATTTAGCTGGAGAGTACATACAATGCAAATTCTTCACACAATAGCATCAAGTGAAACACTTTCACAGCTTCTGTCCATTTCTCTCTTTTACCAGAACGTCTTTTATCCATGAATTAGTGCTGCTATATTCAAACAAAATCTCCATTAATTATACAAGTAACTGCAATAAAACCTTTGACCAATATTCATGAATAACATCAGGGCATTCATCCTTTTTTCCCCCCACACAACTCTCAGTGGAGTTCCCATGCTTTTTCAATCTCCATCAAACTTTAACTGGGTCACTATATATTTTGGCCATCTCTGATTTTTGCAAGCATATTATGTGAAAGTAGAATACAGAACCATCACCTGTTTTTACTGTAAACAAAGGAGTCCTCAAGAAAGCTATATAGCCTGCAGTAACGAGAGCTGGTGTCATTAGAGGGGTCCCTGCTGGATCCTCGGTGGGGGTTGGGAGATGGAGTAAATGTATGGATTGTGGCTTGTGAGGCACATTTCATCTATGCCGTTGTTGGGGGTGCTGAAACAAAGGAAAAGACAACAGAAGACACCATAGGTATTAATTTTGTTAAACCTTCTGTCTTAATGAGAGCTTTTAGTCAAGGAGGAAAGAGGTCCAGCTGGTCTCTCTGAACTACACAGCTTTATTATCGATGCGCTGATTTGGTCTTCTTCTTAATCCCACGACACATAATTTGTATTCCTTATCCCATGACAGCTCAGAATTATTTTTCTCTTGATTTGACTGACTTCATGTTTAAAGACAGGGAAGAGATCAATATTTTCCTTTCTGTGCTCATATCCTCTTGTTTCTTTGGGTTAGGAGAACATCATGTGAGTCCCCGTGCAACAGGAGAGCTGGGTTTAGAAGCAAATCTCCAACCCACTTAGATTTCTTTAAAAAAAATCATTACGCTATTAATTGCAGCACGAATTCCCTGTGGAGCCCGGACAGTTTGCACGGGAGAGGTGCAAAGTGATGGCGCACGTGGAGGCCCCACATGTCTCTTCAGACAGCCCATACATGCAATGAAATTGCTCTCCATTAGCGATGCAGTGCGCTCTCAATTGCTTGTTTTTGTGGAAATTCACAGTAGCATCAACCTCGGCCTCTCTCACAGGAAGACTGTGTGCAAAAAATCCAGCATTTCAGCTGTAGTTTCAGCTGCTCCAGCCTGTGTATTTATACTGAGAGCATGGCACAGACAGGCAAAGAGCCAAACCAAATCAGCAGCTAAGAAACGCATCATTATAACATTCCTGTTGTCTCATTTACGGCAAACAAAAGCAAACACAGCATTCAAAACTTTAAAAGACTACCTCAAAATTTCTCTTTTTGCAGAGTCACTTACAGAATCCACTTTTACTGATCAAATATTACTTCTTTGTTTTGCATTTTGCTTAAAAAGTGAGTGAAGTCAAACATAAAATGCATGACTCTGGTCTCAAAGCAAAATTTAAAAATCTTCACAAACATTTTGAGTTCAACCTTTCTTATTGTTTCCAGAAGCTTGACTTTACCTTCTCATCTGCTCACCGAGTTCTCCTGTATGTGTGTTTTGGATGGATCAAGAACTGAACATGTAAGGTAAGAAATCTCCAAGTTAAATTAAACTGAAAAATTAAGCTGTCTGCCAATTATCTCGGTCACTGTCACCTGGAAACTTCACCTGCCTCCCCCATCTGCAAGTTTACAAGGAAAATGCAATCCTCCAGTGTCCTCCAGCTCGATGTCTTGCAATACTTAACAAATTGAAACTTACCTGAATTCTGATTTAATTGTTGCTTGTGCAAATAAAGAGCTAAAATTTGCATTAGTCTTCTGGGTCTGGTATTTGAGTCCATTCCTTCTTGTGAATATGACATAATAAGGTGTAATATGTCTGAATGAAGGTAAGTCGGTTGGACAGAACTACCATCTGATATCTCATGTGATCACTTTGCCCTATGCCTACAGGTCATGTTTTGAAACCTGTTTTGTACTCGGTTGTATGCACAAAGCATCTGGTTCGTTAAGGTGGATTACCTTTGTTGCAATCCATATCCCTCTTTCTCTGCCATTGCTTCCTCTGTCTTGCTCAGTATCACAATAATCTTCAGTCACTTTCCAACCCTTCCCTCTTCTTTAAGGAAAGGTCGGACTAAAAGTACACTTTAATAATTGCACAAAAGCATCTCAAATATCTGTTTACTTCATGAATCTTTCCCTGGAGGCTTAATTTACAAATACTCCATCAGGAAAATGCATTTATCAGGTCACTGTGAAGGGCACAGATGGTTCTGAATCCATAAACATGAGCTCATTTGAGCTTTGGGAAGGTGCTGCATTGTGCAGAGATGTCAAGCACAGTGATGGTGGGCTTTGGTCACCTAATGTGTCCTTTCTCCTGCAGAGAATCCTAATAGCAGATGGTAAAATATACAAACTATTGCATAAGGAAAGGTTGGTGAAGGTCGCCATGGGCGGCAGTTGGTCACTGAAGGTTACATAAAAGAGTGACTTGCATACCTTTCAAATTCACTCAAATTTCCTGATATCTGCTGACAAATTAAAGAAAGGGAAGGATAAAGTGTCTTATTGTTGGGTCACCATGTGCTGCCTTAACAGCTTCATGCACCGTGGCATCGATTCTACTGCATATTTTGATGTAGGTAGTATGTAGAGTGGTTGAACTCATAAGTACAAAATTTCCGATATGTGTTCAAGTGATTCGATGATTGTCGAGTGTGAAGAGCTTAGCATATGAGTCACAGCTTTTTCATACTCATCAAACCATTCAGTGACACTTGGTGGATTGTCATCAGGAAAGAAACGGCTCTGACACAGCTGCTGGCATCTCACAAATACACACAAAGTGTGCTTTACTGGCTCTTGATGCACCATTAACGCTCACGTGGATGCTCGTAAAGAACCTTTTGGAGTTTCATTTAATTGCACTGGGTATGCATGTTTTCAGTTAGTTAATGCAGGGACTGTTTTCCTAAACCTGACTTGTGTTTGGTGCGTAAACATAACCAGATAGTGAAAGTGGTGAAAAACTATGTGCAAGGTAAGCTAATAAGCAAGGTGTGCCAGGCACCTAAGAAAAACGATTCCTTGCACATAGCTTTTGAAATATGAACACAATTGGATTAAATGGCACACTTTTGACACCCAACCCCACTGAATCCATTTTGGACTTTACCCTCTACACCTCTTACCAGTTGTTCCTTCTGCACCTGATACTTTACTCAATTTAATCACATTCCTTCTTCCCGATGTTACTTTTAACCATCTACAGTATAACATGCTCTCTTCTGTTTCATGTGAACCACCACGATGTCTGGTTGGTAAGCCACCAGCTGCTTGTCTGTCTGGGACTTGTAGGCATTCAGATTTGCTGTTCTCAAAATACTTTCAGTGGTGTGTACCATCTGGACCCGGGAACAAATTTGGTTGTGCGTCTCCGTGCACCCTCTCCCAGATTGCATCTCACACTGTGCTACTACACTCACTGACTACTTCATGAGGTACAGCAAATATCTAACCAGCCAATCATGTAACAGCAACTCAATGCATTTAGTCCTGTTGCCATGATCCAGACAATCTACTAAAGTTCAAAGTGAGCAACAGAATCGGGAAGAAAGGTGATTCAAATGAGTCTGAATATGGTGTGGTTGTTGGTTCCAGACAGGCTGATCTGAGTATTTCAGAAACAGCTGATCTACTAGGATTTTCTTGCATACAACCATTTCTGGGATTTACAGATAATAATCAGAAAAGAGAAAAATATGCAAGTAAGAGGAGAACGTCCAGACTGCTTAAAGCTGATAGGAAGGAAACGGTAACTCATATTGCAGCAGATGGGCTACTGCAGCACAAGACCACATCTGGCCTGAACTTCTGCTGCTACTCTTTTTCAATTACATGAGTTCAACAAAGCTTTATAATAGAAGGCTTGGAAAAACATTATCTGATCTAGTGAGTTATGATTTCTGCTGCAAAATTCAGATAGTAGGTTCAGAATTTGGTCTAAACAACATGAAAGCATGTATATTTCCTGTCTTGAATCAGTGCTTCAGACTGCTGGTGATGGTGTAATGGTGTGGGAGGATATTTTTTTGGCACATTTTAGGCTTCTTGGCACCAGCTGAGAATCATTTAAATGCCACAGCCTCCCCTCAATATTGTGCTACGGTCTGAGGGCTTTTTGCAGTGGTAGTTGTGCTCTGTGTTGCAGGAGTTTCCTGTTCGATGCAGGGGGTTGCTGGACATCACCGCTTTACATCACCGATAGACTGCCACTGTCATTATTATGTTTAATAAATCTTTGATAATCTGTTCGGAGACCTGGGTCGTCGACCAGAGTTTTGAGTTTTCATTATTATTGAACTTTGATTTTGCCATTATTTATCATTTCTAGTCTTTTGGGTTCTTTGTTAGAGTTCTGCCTTCTGGTTTCTGTCTGTGTTCCTTAGTTGCTCTGTCTCCCCTGTCTGCTGTATCCCCTTGTCAAGTCCGCGTCTCTGTGTTATGTTTCCTGTTTTACTTTGAAAGTCCGTGTCTCGTGTTAATGTATCTGGTTTTGTTTCCCTTGTCTCATTAGCCCTGATTTGTCCCAGCTGTGTTTCCCTCCTGTCTCCCATTCCCTGATTGCTCCCTCTGTGTATTTAAGCCCTGTGTTTTCCTTTGTCTGTGTCATGATCTCCATCTTACCATGCTGTGTGTTCTGCCTGTCAGCCTGTTTGGGTTTTTGTAAATTTTCAGTGTAGTTTTTGGTCGTGTTTTGCAATAAATCTAAGTTTGAGTTTACCTTTCACCTCCATGAGTCTGCATTTTGCGGCCTCAGTATTCTAAACTTCTGATGGCTGCTTCCATCAGGATAACTTTCCATGTCACAAAACTCAAGCCATTTCAAACTGGAACGCGAATCACTCATATTACATCTGCAGTCACCAGATCTCCAGTAGAGCACCTTTGGGATGGATAAATAGATTTGCAACATGAGTGTGCAGATAACAAATCTGCAGCAAGTGGGTGAAGCTATCATGTCAATGTGGGCCAAATTTCCTTTTCCACAGTCTGCAACTTGGGTTCTGTTGATAGTGATATTCTCCTGCCTCCGTCCTAACAGAGCAGACGCTGTTTAAGGAGCACATCTGTGCCAGTGTTTTTAAAAAAAAATAAAAATAAATGTGTGTGTAGATAGATAGATATCTATCTCAATCACCTATTTAAATCAATAGGAATTCTAATCTATTGTAAATGGAAAGCTGGAAGTTTGATACTGACTCTTTAAATTTAGCTCAAAACAAAAGAAACTTTAAAGGTGGCTTATAAAGACTCTTTGCTGTGTTGCACAATTTTGGATTCAATGTAACCATTCATTTCTTTGAATTACAGTTCCTTCGTTCTTCCAGAAGTTATCAAACCACAATTTCTCTTATGCCAGAGGTCAAGAACAAAAACACGCGAACCACTTCTAGTCATATCTTCACAATATCACCACCTTGTCCCATAGAGATTGCTATCTAGTCTGAGCTGTGTATCATAAAGATCCTTCAGTCTTTGCGCTTCTTTACACAGATGGCGGGATGCCTCTGGGGCTGCAAAGGAAGTCTGTGGAGAAACGAGGTAATAGACTCAGAGTAACGCACAAAGGAGACTGCATCCCTTATCGATGGCAGTGCAGACTCCAAGCAGGATGACTGAACTCTGAGCTGAATAGTTTCAACTGACAAAAGGGGCTTTTTATCTCTGTTAATGATCCAGGTATTGAAGGTGAAACGATGAACTCTTGCATTAATATGCTTTCCAAGAGCATGCAAAAGAGAGCAAAGTTTGGACGCACCTCTCAATGGCATATTAGAAGTAAAGAATGCACTAACACCTGGATATATGCAGTAAACAATATCTATGCTTTTTCCGACACATAAACAGATATTTATACAGAAGCAGTGTGCGGTGACATTGTGAGGCCCTCACACATACCTCAGACCATGCATACTCATATATTAGAGCCAGTCAAGCCTTTGACATCATTTAATATTATACAACATACATGGAGCAAATCATTTCATCAGAACCTCTGCGTGACTCAACAAAAGTGATGAATATGCATTTGTCTTTTGTATGTCTCGCTGGACTGTGTTTGATCAGCTCCCTGAAGACGGAGCATCTGTTCAGTGCAGCAGTTGCTGCTATTGTGTTATTAATGTAGCAATATCTTGTTAACAACACATGCCTCCTCCCACTGTAAGCACTGAATGATAGCTTCCGCTGTAACGCTGCCGTTGCTGGGAAGGTAGGAAACCTGCTTATAAATGTAGCTGTCCAGTTAAAAAACCCATTACTGTCACATCAGTGTAAAATAAATGCTGCTGCAGAATGTTCCCATGCTGGTGAAGTAGTTTCTGAAGTAACAGGATCCATCTTTCATGTGGCAATCAAAGAAATCCAAGTGCACAGGTTCTCCCTGTTTTCCTTCCTTAAGAATGGCATCTTGGCAGTCATCCTTTCACCGAGAGCATTCCGGATGAGCCTTCAGTAAACACTTATGAAGGGCCAGATGCATCTCTCAGGTCCTGTGTCAGGACTTTGCTGGATTTTTTTTTCTTATATTTATTCTTATTATTTTTCAGATACTGTTCATCCCTGGACGAAAGATATTAGGAAACAAGGAGTGGTTTGACACTTCTGCACAATACTGTATGTTTAATAAAGCAATTCAAGTTATGAATAAACTTGGGCTGCCATTTGTTTTGAAGACAATTTTAAAAACTCACTGATATGAATTGTAAAGAAAGATGATTTGAAAGCATTCACTGAAGGTTTATTAGAAATTAGATTTAATCTCTGTTCACTGGAAATCATGGACCTGCTGTTTGGGGTATTGATGAGTATTTAAAGAATCAGCAATAAGACTAATAGGAATTAAAATCTGCAGCTGTTATCTTTAAGTAAAACTCTTCAAAGCTCATCAGTTATTTCTGAAAAAATAACCTAATTCTGATCAGGCCATGATTGATAATTAATAATTGTTTATAATTAGAATTATATTTTCCCATAACTTGACCTTGTGGGGGGTTTTATGGTTTCTTGGTACTGTTGTCTTCTCTCTCTCATGTTGGTGCACATGAGGTCACTAAAAACATCAGAATGATCACAGACACAGGAGCATTCTGGGACGTGATCCATGAAAAGTAAAAAGAAATCTGTGAAGATTTCCCGGTGAGAGCCGCCTGGCCTGTGTGTTCTGGCAGAAGGAGAGTGTTGGCAATGAAGAACAAAAAAAAGAAAGAAAGACGAAATAAAGATTTACTCAAACAGGAAGCTGCACTGTAGCCCCCAACTGAGGAGTTTACACAGAGAACAATGCCATAATGCCAGAGGAGAGAGCGAGCACACATCCAAAAATAGCTAATGGACTTGTTACAAACATTTGGTTGAAGTCAACACTGTATTTGGTTTAATCCAGGGATGTATTTGCAGGGATAAACTCACCATTTGTTGTATATTTTCACAAATCTTAGAAGATAATGGGCAGAAACACTGTCAGCACAGGAAGCTCTGGCAGAAATTAAACAACTCTTTGGTAGTGTTGCAAAAGCGATGTTTAAAAGCTCTGTTTTCCATTTTCCAGGTGATGCACTGAAAATGCAACCGTGCATGTCATTATGTGGTTGTTCACACTCAAGTTTGACATGTTTATCTGCAACTATGACAAAGTGATTATGTTTAACAAAAACTTCCTAATTAATGCCATTTGTATTCCCAAACTTTCTTAGAAAGTATGCTAATATAATCACACTAAGTGGCCTCATGTTGCCCTCTGGGCCTCTGAGAAACAAGTATTCTTTTAAATGGGATTATTCCAATTCATTTCCCTATCAACAGCTTCACTGAAGTCTAGCCGCTAACGTTGCCATGGATGTCTCAAAAATGGCTGAGGTATTTGGCCAGAGAAATAAAGAGGCTCTGGATACTCAAGGGAAAAAAAACTCTTTGGAGTGCAGTGGAGAGCTGCTGCTTTATCTTATCTCACAAGGTGTCAGTTTCCATGTTTTCGCTCAGCTTCAGCAGTGATCTTTGATCCCTTTGTGGCTGAAAGGAGCTTTTCAAACAGAAAGTTTGCAAGTTTATGTTTTGCAGCAGCTACAGAGAGCTAAATAAAGAAAATTAACAATTATATAAATGTCAAATATTCTCTGGTTCTATCTTTTCTAATGTTATATCATACTCCCCTGTGTTATATCACTGCAATTTAACTGGTTGGACAATTTTATTTATTTATTTTTTACAGATGTCACGTTACCCCAGAGCTGGTGATGAGCATTTTTGACTGTTTTTGTACAAAATAAAATAATCCAAAGCTGTAAATGTGAATAAATGCTTATCACTAGTTGCAGCTGCATGAGTTGGTTTTCTGGCCTGTGTAGACCCAATTCTGTTGAACTTATAATTGTGACAATATAAAATACACTGCAGCATATGAAGAAGTTAAATTCAGCTGCCTGTCCATGAATGCCTCAGTAATAATCCCGCATTGTAACCACCATCATCGTTTTGCTTAAATACCTTTTGCTGATGTGGACCTGTGTGGATGTTTCTATTCTGTATCAAGTAAATACTCTGAATACTTTGAAAGCACATTTAGAGACAAGACTAATCGGCTTATGTGAACATTTTCTGAGACAATACACAATATTTTATTTGGTTTGGTTCTCAAATTAAAGCATATGAAGGAGAGGTGTTGAGTTCAAATTATGTTTAGTAATCATTTTATTCTATTGATTTCCTTTTAAGGCTCTAAACAATTATCCTGTGCATTCACTGATGTCCACACACATTAGTGTCTGCTGTGTATATCGCTCTAAAGCTCATTAACGGACCTTCACGCCGACAGTTCATTTGCCCAATGGTTGTTTGGAATCCATTGGTTGTCCAATAGCAATCCAGCCTGAGCTGACGCTGCGTGCTTATTGGTGAGTAGTGTTAGTCTGCCTCCTTTTTGTTGATGCCTTTCATTTGGTCAAGGTTGCACTTGCAGTTATAACAGCAGAACGCGACTGGAGCTTCGTTTACGCGCAAACAGAGAGCAGCCCGATCAGCCGAGGCTCCGCCGAAACTTCTCCTGTTTCTATTTGCGCACCCCGGAGGAATCTCTCACCTCTCAGGAGCAGCCATGGATGAAATGGAGGAAGAGTTAAAATGCCCTGTTTGCGGCTCATTTTACCGGGAGCCCATCATACTGCCGTGCTCCCATAACATTTGCTTAGCGTGTGCTCGGAATATTCTTGTGCAGACCCCCGACGCCGAGTCTCCACAGAGCAGCCGAGCCTCCGGGTCCGGGGTCTCCGATTATGATTATCTGGATTTGGATAAAATGAGTTTGTATAGTGAGGCGGACAGTGGCTACGGTTCCTACGGGGGCTTCGTGAGCGCTCCGACCACCCCTTGCCAAAAATCCCCAAACGGGGTTCGGGTTTTCCCCCCGACTGTCCCTCAGCCGCAGCAGCAGCACCTTCTACCGCACCCCGGCTCTTTAACTCCGATCCCTCGTAACTCTTGCATCACCTGTCCGCAGTGTCACCGCAGCCTCATCCTGGACGACAGGGGACTCCGCGGGTTCCCCAAGAACAGGGTGCTGGAGGGGGTGGTGGACAGGTATCAGCAGAGCAAAGCGGCCGCTCTCAAATGTCAGCTCTGCGAGAAGAGTCCAAAGGAGGCCACCGTGATGTGCGAGCAGTGCGACGTCTTCTACTGCGACCCGTGTCGCCTGCGCTGCCATCCTCCCCGCGGTCCCCTCGCCAAGCATCGCCTGGTGCCGCCGGCGCAGGGGCGGATAAGTCGCCGCACCAGTCCCCGCAAAATTTCCACTTGCACAGAGCACGAACTGGAGAATCTCAGCATGTACTGTGTACAGTGCAAGATGCCTGTATGTTATCAGTGTTTGGAGGAAGGGAAACACGGCACGCATGAGGTCAAAGCTTTAGGCGCAATGTGGAAACTGCACAAGGTACGTGCGTAAAAATGATCGGGGTGCAAAGATTGTCTTCGCCCCTTACAAGTGCGTCTGTTTCTGTCTTTATTTGTGTTTGTGGCCGCTCTGTGCAATGATTCAACATCCTTTGAGCTGAGCAACAAGTCTGTGTTCGAAATAATTTGCGCTGTCGTGTCAGCTCTGCTTAGCATCCGGTAGAGAGGTACAGAGCCGTGGGGTGTTCGTTCTGCCGCTTTGGAAATGAGTGTTTAACAATAGCAAGAGGATGCATTTTATTGCCTGATACACGGTCCAGCTTCATGTGGCACTGCCTTTATCCAAACATTGCCAAACAAACCTGAAAGACAGTGGTGCATTTTAAATTTTACATCATAAGTGGACAACTAGAAACTGCTGTTTTCCATTTGCATGACAATGTAAATGATGACCATCTGTCTCACGAGATTCCACCATCAAATTCCTTCAGTGCTTTGACAGCTCACAGGCGCCCTGGAGATCATTAGGCATGGCAAACGCTGAAGCTATGCTTTATTAAGAGTGGGGGGTGAAGCACAGATGCAGGCCTGTGGTGTGAATTGAGAAGCTATTTTGGAAGCTGAGTTGTTGTGGGCAGGAGAGGCAGAGCTGAGATTATCTACGCCTCTGCACCAGCAACCCTCACCTCCACACTCCAGCCTTCAATGAAGAAGGGAAGAATGTAGAGCTAGATATAACTCACACATGCACCCACACACACACACACAGGGAGCGTGATGTGTAGCGGTGGTGTCTCCTGGTTTCCATGATAAAGCCAAAAAAAACAATGAATGTATTGAGTGCTGGTGCACAAGCAACACAAGCACATCATTATCTCCCCATCCTCTTCATTTATACTCAGCAGTCTGGTTTTATATGCCTCCAGAACAGCAATTTAAAAGCACCCCACTCCAGTCATCCCTTGTAGGGAGATAGTGTGTCACTTCAGATGCGATAGACAACTGTAAAATTGCTGGAGATATCAGATGGGGTCGAACATTTCACTCATATCACATGAAAAGTTGCCAATCTGTTCTGCATAATCATGCTTGGATGTAAAATGGAAAAAAAAAAGAGTATTTTTAGAAACTAATCAGTGGTACCAGGCATTTTAGTGCCAATATTCAGCTGGTGGCGCTTTTTTATTTTTTATTTTTTTTTGACTGTATCTCATGGCACCTGGTTATTTCTGATCTATCATCTGAAGCTGCCCACGGAGCTGTGACAGATGGCTCAAAGCTCAGAGTTGGCAGAGTTGAAAATGGTCATCTTTGGGAGCTACAGGGTATTCCTTGCAATGTTCACTGGAAAAAAAAAGCTTTTTCATATCTTGATAAATATTTACTGCAAAATGACAAGAATACAAACAAATATTTTATGTAACGTTTAGAAATCTCAACCTATTTTACCTTATTTGCTGATTTTTTTTCACCAGGATGAAGCAGAGACTGACCAAAACTGGATTTCTAGGGCCAATGCCAAATTGCAAACAGATTTGTCAAACAATACTGATTGAGTTACATTCTAAAGGGAAAATGATGGATTTCTGCCTTTTTAGGGGTCATTTCTCTTCTTCAGTTACACAAATATTAGAGATGGATCATCTCATAAAGCTTCACATTTAACACACAGTCCTAGCTCTGTGTATTTCCTCCACCCGAGCATCTTTAAAACAGCATGATTGAATCTGGCCCCCTGTGGAATCAAATTTTCACTCTCCTTGCTGGGCAAGTAGCAGGCTTCTCATTTTTCAGCATTTTCCCAAAAAGCCTGCCTCTGGAAAGACGGGTTAATAAAAATGAACCAAAACAGCACAGTTGCAAACTTCAAGAAAACTATTTGAGCTTCAAGGTTTTTGCTGTAGCCATAGAAAAACCAACCAGTATTCAAAAAGCATGTCCTGCTCACACATATACTTACACAGCCTTAGAAATGCCCATAAACATCTTGCTTTCCCCTTCATGCTTAAACTGATCAAAGCTTTTGGTTGTTTGATCTGTGCGCTTTTGTGACTGAGCTGGTGCATTTTTCATCTTTGCTGTCTAATGCTGATGCACAAAGTACCACACTAAGGATCTTGATCTCGAATTCGCACCTGCAGCATTTACACTTCAGAGCTGGAAATGTGGTGATATCATTTAATAGGATCTGTTCTGTTTTTCAGTTGCATTTTTTCTTGTCTTTTTGAGGGGGAAAACTGTGATTTCTCTATCTTTTTGCAGCATTTCTCTCCTTGCTGTAAATGACTTTAACCACCTGCTGCCATAACAGCCAAATCACTCTTTCTGAAGTACAAAGCAGCAAAGGTCTCTAAGATACTGGACCCCACGAGGAATCCACCTCACATGCTTTGCACTTCTCCCCTCCTTCTTCTGCTGTGTTCTAAAAATGAATGCTGCTTCAGATCATTACTTGCGCTCTACATGTTCCTTTACTGCATTTGTTCAAACGCATTCTTGGCTTTTCTTCTAGTCTCATAGGCAATAAAACACCCTGAGTTATCTCCAAGCTCTCCTTTTGGTCACTCTAAACCACAATGGTCGTCAAAAATGAGCAGAAATGAAAGAGTGACACGTTCGGCATACGTCTGCCTCTTCAGATTTGTATTGGAAGGTTTTATGTGGTGGCAGGACATTAGTGTTGATCTCCATGAATCACAAAAAGAGTAAAGGGGTATCATCAGTGTGTTAAATCGCTAAACAGTGAGTGGTCCTCAACTCTTCACGGATGTCATAACAGGTCACTGAATGCAATCCAAGTCACGGTCTGCCACCTCATTATGTTTAGTGGCAATTAAAGGTGATTAATCAAACAATGTACTGCGTGTGCGTGTGTGTGTGTGTGTGTGTGTGCAGAAAATAGGTAACAGATTGCAGCAGATTCTTTTTCCTGCTACAAGAAGGGAGATAAATCAGGAGGTTTGAACCCAGAGTCTGAGGGTTTGCACATGTGCTACCTTTTATCTTTACTCCTGTTAAGAAAAAAAAAGGTCAAGCAGAAAGCGACACTGAGTTAACCAAACTGATGCTCTACAAGCTCTCATTCAAGGTGGCCCCAAAAGCAAGCTAATGAGGACAGACAGAGCAGGTCACGTGGCCAGGAAACATTTTAAAGTCTTGTTTCAGCCTTGAAGCTGATGTAATTTCTTATAATTTCTTGGTAGAAGAAAAAGCTACCTGGAGCTTCTGTGAAACTCAGTGGGAGAGAAGGAAAAGCCTTAAAAATTCACATACAAGAAGCAGGTTATTTGTCCTTCCCTGCTTTGACCGCTGTCTTCTGTCGGACTGTCGGGACATCCACATAAAGAGAAGCAGAAAAACTGTCCATTACTGTATTTAATTAGTAATGAGAAGAATGTGTCATGCTTACAGTTAATTATTGCACAAATGTTTCAACTCAAAGGTGTTCTGCATGATGACTCCAATCAAAATATGCTTACTGGACACTTTATTAGTTACAGCCTGCTAGTTCTGGGATGGACTTTCTTTCACCTTAAGAACTGCCTTAGCAAAGTGCTGGAAATATTCCCCAGAGATTCTGGTTTATATCAACATGATAGCATCACATTGTTGCTGCAGATCTGCTGGTTGTTTATCTATGGTGAGAATCTCCTCTCCCACCAAATCCCAAAGCTGCTCTGCTGGACTGAGATTTGGTGACTGTGGAGGCCAGTTGAGTACAGTGAGCTTAGACCTCTCTGCATTGAATCACTGCTCATTATTAATCTCTGGCTGTCTTCCACAGCATGTCTTTTGTCCTGTCTTCCTTCTGTCACCCCAACCAGTCGCGGCAGGTGGCCGCTCCCCCTGAGCCTGGTTCTTCCGGAGGTTTCTTCCTGTTAAAAGGGAGTTTTTCCTTCCCACTGTCGCCAAAGTGCTTGCTTATAGGGGGTCATATGATTGTTGGGTTTTTCTCTTTATGTATTATTGTAGGGTCTACCTTACAATATAAAGCACCTTGAGGCAACTGTTGTTGTGATTTGGCACTGTATAAATGAAATTGAATTGAGCTCATTGCCATGTTGAAGAAACCGGTTTGAGATTATTTGAGCTTTATGGCATGGCGTGTTATCCAGTTTGAACCACCACCAGCAGCCTAAAATGTTGATTAAAGGCAGGATGGCTCCATTTTTATGTTGTTTAAACCACTCTACCATCCAAATGTTGCAGCGGAACTCAAGACTCATAACACCAGGCAAGGTTTTTCCAATATTCTGTTGTCCAGATTTGGTGAGACGTGTGAATTGTTGCCTAATTCTCCTGTTCTTGGCTGACAGAAGTGGTCTTCTGCTGCTGTAGCCATCTGTTTCAAAGTTGGATGCACTGTGAATTCAGAGGTATTCAAATTACAAGCGATTATTTGAATTGCTGTTTCTTTCCTACCAGCTCAAGGCAGCCAGCGTTCTCCTCTGACCTCTGGCATCAACAAGGCATTTTTGCCTCTCACTGGTCCATTCGGCCCATTCTCTGTAAACCCTGGAGATGATTATGTGGGAAAATCCCAGTAGATCAGCAGTTTCTGAAATAGACCAGCCCATCTGGTGCGAACAACCACGCCACGTTCAAGGTCCTTTAAATCCCCTTTCTTTCCCATTCTGATGCTCGGTTTGACCTTCAACAGGTCATCTTGACCATGTCTGCATACCTCAATGCATTGAGTTGCTGCTGTGTGATTGGTTGATTAGAAATTTATGTTAATAGGCAGTTGAACAGGTGTACCTAATAAAGTGACTAGTTGGTGGAAGTGCATAACAACATTGTTCAGTAACAGTCCAACGCCGTGCAGTGATACAGCTCACTACCCTTAAATATGTCTTTGTTATAAGTGACTCTGTGTAGATAAAATACATGGTTGCTCAATTGTTTAAGAAAGCACTAATAAATGAGATGAGCAGAGGGCAAAGTCAGGCCTGAGGTTTTTAAAGAATGAATTTTCACAGTGGGCGTAAGCTTCAGTGTCTTAAAGCCGTTTAGGTTGATGCTGCTCCATTAAAGGTGCTGATATTTACCCCTCAAGCTGCCATGTAAAGAGATTATCTGTGTAAATGTTAATGAAAGAGAGAGATAAGAAAGCAGCAAAACGAGAGCGACAGAATGACCCCAAACACCCCAAAGAGAAGAAGTGAACCAGAGAATGAGCAGGAAGGAGAGGCAGAGCAGCGCTGAAGGTCTCATCAGTGAGGTAAATGAGTCGGGTTTGCACAGAAAACACTGACATATTTTTATATAACTTCTCCGGGTGAGAACACAGACTGTCTGAATATTTTAGCTTGCTCCAGGCTTGGAACTGGAGAGAGATAAATGCCTAGAAAATCCACAGTGTCATTTCTCCTTTGTGACCCAACTGGGAAAGGAACAAAAAAAAGAGTTATTCTTTTCAGCTCAAGCAGTCAAATTTTTTAAACGGCATAATTTATTTTGCTCTGCTACATCTGGCTGCTCTGAAACAGTCAGCCCACATTATTAAATAAGGACACCAAAAAAGTGAGCTCAAACTGAGACGTGGGCAGCACAAGTTAAAGTGTGCACTGACCTTGTTTTTGTCAGCGTAACTCCCAGATTTATCATCAGCATCATCAGCTTCATTGTCCTGACCATAAAGTGGCAAACCTTGAAGTGGCACTGATGTAATTATCATCAATCTGTTCTCAGAGTCTTGTCTAATTTGCTTCAAGTATGGATATAGCTGAACGATGAATTTAATAGGAAGAGTTGCACGGTCCCATTACCAAACAATGTTCAGGCTTTTCAGTGACATCTGTAGGTTGTTTTTGCTTAAAGGAATGAAATAGACATGATGAACTGACCAGGGCCTTCTACCTGGCACAAAACGTTTACTTGATGAGGCACCTCAGAAACATAGGTGTGGCTGTGGCTCAGGTAGTAAAGCAGTTCATCTACAAATACTTGGGCGAAATACTGAACCAAATACCCAAATCGGCCCCGATGCATCCATCAGAGTCTAAGTGAGTGTTTCTCAAAGTCAAAGCACATAGGCATAAATAAAAAGATCTGTATGAATGTGTGTGCGACTGGGTGAAAAGTACTCAACTTGAGTAGAAAGGTGCAAGTACTAGTTTATCTACCTAATAGAGACTGTCATAGGCATCTTTGTACGCTCAAGACGACAATTAAAAATGCATTAAACAAACAATGCCAATATTTAGGCATAGCCAAGTGGTTGGAGGCTTCTGCATTCGTGACCTCAGAATCTCATCTCTGCTTTTTGCGGATGATGTGGTCCTGTTGGCTTCATCAGGTGGTGGCCTCTAGCTCGCACTGGAGCAGTTCGCAACTGAATGTGAAGTGGCAAGTATGAGAATTAGCAGCTCCGAGGCCATGGTCCTCAGCTGGAACAGGGTGGAGTGCCCACTCCGCGTCAGAGACGAGTTGCTGTCCCAAGTGGAGGAGTTTAAGTATCTTGGGATCATGTTCACAAGAAATGGAAGACGGTAATGGGACATCGACAGATGAGTTGGAACCGTGGCTGCAGTGATGTGGACGCTGTACCGGTCCGTCCTGTTGAAGAGAGAGCTAAGTGTGAAAGCGAAGCTCTCGATTTATTGGTCGATCCACGTCCCTACCCTTACCTGGTACGAGCGGTGTGTAGTGACCAAAAGAACGAGATCTCGGATACAAGCTGCAGAAATGAGCTTTCTTTGAAGGGTGGCTGGGCTCTCCCTTAGAGATAGGGTGAGGAGTTCGGCCATCTGGGAGGGCTCAGAGTAGAGCCACTACTCCTCCACATCAAAAGGGGTCATCTGAGGTGGTTCACGCATCTGATACCTCCTGGATGCCTCCTGGGTGAGGTGTTCCAGGTATGTCCTACAGGGAAGAGGCCTGGGGGTAGACCCAGGACCCGCTGGAGAGATTGCATCTCTCGGCTGTCCGGGAATGCCTTGGTGTTCCCCCAGATAAGCTGGAGGAGGTGGCTAGAGAGAGGGAGGTCTGGGCTTCTCTTCTTAGGCGACTGCCCATAATTCTGCTGCTGCCTGTTAGTTACTGAGCATATATTCCTACTTGCTTAAAACTACTTGGTGGTCCCTCCACTTCCCCTGTGTAGCCAAGCTCAACAGCATTTTGATCATAAAGATTATACCATCCAAATACTTAGAATGTACACTTGCCACATGTGCACTTGTCAGTAAAGAAATAAATGATTTCCAATCATCAGGTACTTTCTGCCCGATTTTATCTATTTGACATTTTCAGCTAGACCAGCAGGTAAGCCTCTTGATCATCTGCAGCAGACGCCGGCATCACTGATAAGAATAGATCACTTCTGCCCCATTTCCTATGGTGCTGTCCCAAGGGTCCTTCACACAACGACTCAGTTTCTCACATGGAGAAACTGTGGCAACTTTCAAATCCCCTCCTATAATTATTTTAGTTTTATCTGTCTTTTTGTGTGTGTGTGTGTGTGTGTGTGTGTGTGTGTGTGTGTGTGTGTGTGTGTGTGTGTGTGTGTGGATAGTTAACGGCTCCTTGTGCATTATTGATG
>VUQG01044605.1:0-58441 GCA_015106755.1 Etia nguti
GTTATGAAGACAAACTGCAGTCAGGTCCAGACCCCGATGAGGACCACGAGCATGCAGATGAGCTTCCCTGAGATGGTTTCTGACAGTTTTTGCAGAAATTCTTTGGTTATGCAAACAGATTGTTGCTGCAGCTGTCCGGGTGGCTGGTATCCACCTGGTCAACCATCCTGGAGGTGAACATGCTGGATGTGGAGGTCCTGGGCTGGTGTGGTTACATGTGGTCTGCGATTGTGAGGCCGGTTGGATGTACTGCCAAATTCCCTGAAACGCCTTTGAAGATGGCTTATGGCAGAGAAATGAACATTCATTTCACAGGCAACAGTTCTGGTAGACATTCCTGCAGTCAGCATGCCAATTGCACGCTCCCTCAAAAGCTGTGACATGTGCAGCATTGTGCTGTGTGATCAAACTGCATATTTCAGAGTGGCCTTTTATTGTGGGCAGTCTAAGGCACACCTGTGCAATGTTCATGCTTTCTAATCAGCACCTTGACATGCCACACCTGTGAGCTGGGATGGATTATCTCAGCAAAGAAGTGCTCACTAACACAGATTTAGACAGATTTGTGAACAATATTTGATAGTAATGGGTCCTTTGTGTATGTAGAAAATGTTTCAGATCTTTAAGTTCAGCTCATGAAAAATGGGAGCAAAAACAAAAGTGTTGCGTTTATATTTTTGTTCAGTGTATTTTACAAGTAACGTTTACCAGATATGCTATGAACTTGTGACAAATTTCTAATTAGACTTATAAGTTTGCTTTTGCTTTTTTTTTTTATCCCATTGGAAAGTGCTGAGTTAATCAGTATATAGGTTAGGTTTTAGTATAGTTTTTATTTGACACTATTAAAAGGCTGTTAAAGTTTCCTAAAGGTTTTCAAATGAAAAGAAAAGAAATTGAGAAGATCATATGTGTAATGACAGGTATATAAACAATACCAAGCTATTTGTGGAACACATTATAAATGACACATCAATGATGTGTGAAAAACACACCCCAAAAAATATGGCTGGTCTTTTCTGTTGGCAAACAAGAAGCAGATTAATATTTTGTCATTCTTGGTTCTTTTCTATTCTCAAGGTTACAACCTTTTCCAGGCTGCTCACTGCAACAGATACTCAACAGCTGCAGAACCAGATAAAGATAGATGCTGTACAGCTGCTATCACTGCAGCAGTTTGATACTGAGTACTCTTTCCTCAAGAAAATCAGGTATGCATTCATATTATAAATAAATAAAATATCAGCTGGTGTTCATTTTAATGAAACTGATCACCTGCTGGGAGTGGCATGGTGTGGTGATGTGGTTAACACTGTTGCCTTAAAGCAAGAAAGACCTGGGTTTGATTTCAGGGGCCTTTCTGTGTGGCATTTGCATGTTCTCCATATGTCTGCATGTGTTTTCTCCAAGTACACTGTTCTCTTCCCATAGACATGCATGAGGTTAAGGTAATTGGTGATTTTAAATGGATCGTAGGTGTGATTATATAACATCATATATATATATATATATGTATGTATGTATATGTATGCGTGTGTGTGTGTGGGGAGAGAGAGAGATATGAATCAACATGTTTAGTTATCATTTGCTTTATCACTATATAACATGATGTCTGTGTCTCCTCAATACCAGGGAATTTCTGGGATCAACACATACAGACAAAGTGCTCATTATCCAAACAGAGTATGATGAAAGTTTCCACAGACGGAATATTCTTTCCTCAGCCAAGTGAGCAGGAAGATCATCCCATAATGACTTACTTTTATATAACTTGGTAACCTTAAGGAAACATCTCTTATTTCTTTCGTTTTAAAGGTATTCATGCTTCAATGAAATAAACAAGTATGACACTACTGACGACACGAAGACGTATCTGTACTTTGTCATCAAACTACCTCGAATGGAGGGTGGAACTTCCTATGTTGGGTTTCAAGGCGGTTAGTCCTGCCACACACACACACACACACACACACACACACACACACACACACATATATACAGGGCACAATTTTAGTAAGTGAAGTATGTAAAACTTATATGTGTTTTTCTTAATCTGTCTTTTTAGGTCCTTGGGGGTCTGTTCACATTGATGATCTTAGAAGATCAAAAGAGTTTGTTTCTGATATTCTTTCCCTGAAAAATCTACTCATAAGTGACCTTTTTAAAGATCCACCTGAGGGTAATTCATCAAATCTTTTTTTCTCCAGAATGTTTTATATATTAACAAACAAAACAACAACAACAACAACAAAAAACCCATAATTCTCTTTCTTATTGTTACTTGTTACAGTTATTTGATATTATATTTTGCACTTTCATACTGTATATTACTGTACACTTGTAGTCTATTGTACATATTGTATATCTTATTCCTCTCCTCCTCTGTCTCTCTTGCTGCATTAAGCATGTGTATGACAAAAGAATTTCCCTCGGGATAAATAAAGTTCTTCTTATCTTATCTTATCTTTCTTTCCAAGCCACAAAGACAGGAGACTACACCGGTGTGGCACAAAAATGTGACTCTACTGTAAGTGCTATTTACCACATATATTCTTAACCTTGAAGAACAGAGCATCTATATTTCCACATAGGCAAAGTACAGTTTACTAACCTGTGTTCGATGAGTAGATTTAGCATTTGTTGTCACTTTCACTTTTACTCCAGTTGTTGATTGTGGGACCAGCACCCCAATACAGGAAGCCTGGATCGGCTCTTTGTTTAACTAATATGATTCTATGAGTGTTACCCAGTAGCCAATGCAGAGCTTTGACAGAGCCGATGGGTGAGGGGATTCGCCCAGTTGTAACTGTCTCGAAGCCATCTGGATGTCTACCTTGCTTATCTCTGAGGGACCCTTGTCTCTGAGTACCCTTGCAGGTCATTCCTGAGCCACACCCAGGAATGACCTGGGTGTGGCTCCCCTGGTTTAGATCAGTGCGCTTGGAATATGATGGCTTTTAATTTGGTGGCTTGGAATACTAAGCCCCAAGGGTCTGTTAGTTTTAAAAGGCTGGAGCAATAGTGGTAGCTATTTATACTAATGTGGATAAATACTCAGGGTCTTTTAGCTTTACTGCTTGATGAAGGGTTACAAAGGGAAATTCCACAGTTTAGTCTTTTTTTTAAAGCAGAATCTAATCACTTGAATTATAATTATCTACTCAACCTACTATGAGCTAATGCTGACTTTATTCTGATCTTTGAGAGGAGAGAGGTTGGAGGTGAGAATGTGGATGCATTATTACAGCAAAAATGAGCAGAGAAAAAGCCAAAAAAATAAATAAAACCAATTTGTAAGTGCACAGTTAGGCAACAGTTGATCCCTCTGGCATCTCTGTTGGAATTTCCAACCTTGAACTCTAAGATCCAATCTTTTGAACTGCTCATCTCGCAGAAGACAAATGGAAGAACCACTTATCTCTTCTGCCTAAAGCTTTTATACCTGGTAATTTCTTTCTCCCCCCTCTCTTTTTGGACCTCAAATCTAATCACCCAATGTCCTGCCCCACTTTATCATCCTGTCTGTCTTTTCAGGTTTTGGCAGATGTGTTTGATACTACAGATCTGGTGAGAAGTTGTTTCCAGAGTGCAGTGAGCATGCTGAGAGATGAAGTGGACAGTGGTGAATTCAGCACCAAGAGAGTTGCAAATCTGCTGACCCATCTGGATGGAAACTATACTGAAGGTTAGAAAATAAGTCAGTGAAGATGATCTTTTAACATCAGGCCAGTGTTATGCAGAGTGAAATTCCAGCCAAAATACGGTTTACCAAAAAATGACACTAAATAATTTTACTTTTAAGGATTGTTTGCAACAATTGTGAGGAAGCGTCTTCACTCACTGTTAAAGGACTATGAGGTCAACATGCACAATCCAAAAAGCTGGGTCCTGAATGAGGCATCTAATGTCAGTGCTCTACAAGAAGGAGGGACATTCCTGTAAGTTTCTGTACTATTTGCTATTATTATGATTTACTATTAAAATTCAATTCAATCCATTTATTCCCTATTTATTAAAATATATTTTCTGGTGTTAAATGTAAAGTACACAACTGCAAGATGTTCATTGATGATTATTATCACTCCAGATTTGATTGTTACTCATTTCATCTCCAACTTTGAGTAGATATCAGTAGATGCCAGGCTGAATTTAAGAAAGTTGCATGAATATTTCTTTCAGACACACACTGTGGAGGAAAGTCCAAGCGGTTGTCACTCCACTTCTAGCCTACCTGGTCTCAATCACTGACCGAGATTGCAATATGGACCTTCTCCTGGATGATGAGGAATATATCAGGAACCTCTGGCTTGAGATTTTTGGGAACAAAGAGATGCTCAGTGTGCCGTATGTGAGGGTGGAAAACAAGTAGGTATCTCTTGGTTATATACTTAAGACATATTTAGGGCAAATTGTTTAATTTCATTTATGTTGTTTTTAATCTGAACAAAGACACTGAACAAAGACAATAAGTCTTAAAACTGATGTTGCATTCTTTTGGGTTGAAGTGGTTCATTTTCTGGCACATGGAAAAGGCATTAAAATTTAAATGAATTATAGCATCTGCTATAATCCGTAATTTTAACTTGCCTCCCTTCTCTAGAGTATTCATGGTGCAAAGCCATATCACAGGTGACCACACTATGCACTGCCACATGCCTTTCAGTTGGTGGATCAAAGACTTTCTAGATGGGCTGATGATGCAAACAAGACAATCAAGACATCAAGGTAAATATACAACACAAACAATATATTTAATAATTTGTGTCCAGGTATTGCTCTTTAAATTTCTTAAACACATTTGTGGCCTTCTCAACCTTTTTTGTAGATTATTCTCGTGCTTATTTCCATGATTTGTTCTTGAAAACTCCACTTGGCACTTACATGGCAAAAAATGTGAATGAAAAAATTAAGAAAGAATTTTTCAGTAGATATCTGCATGATTTTGTGTCGATGACCATGAAAGTAGCATCAGATGAAGAATCAGAGGTGAGACTAATGCAAATTAAATTATATTAATGTGATATGACTCTTAATTTCCTCAAATATAGACTTGCTGCATCTTTGTTTGAAAACAGTTGTTGTAACATTAGATTAAAATTACATTCAATGTGATGTAAATCCCACTAACCCTCTTCAAGATAAAATCCGGTTAAAAAAAAAAAAAAAAAAGTAATTGCACACAATATTCTCTGGTGTCACAACAGTCCAGTTTACTGCAGTCAAATACAGCAATTCTTGTCAGCCAACCCCTGCCTGACAACTTAGATCAGTTAAACCTTTTTGATAAAGTTTTGATAAAAGCTAATCAGGTTGCAATGATGAATGAATGAAATGTTTATACTCCACAGCAACGGATTGAAACACTAATAACTTGCATAACTAGCTGTGCATAATCAGTTGGAACTCTATAAATCGTGTAAATATCTTAAACTATTACATTAAATGTAATAAATATAACATTAAATTAATTTGCTGATGATGTAAACAATACCATGTTATCAATTTACTTGGGCCTTTACTCTTCAGCTCCTTTGTCAGGCCATGGGCAACTGTGTTGATGAAGTACTGAGACGAACAGGAGATGATGAGCTTTCTCTCCCACTCATCCACATTGCCTATCATGTTTACCAAAACCGTCTTCAGAACCTTCTGCGGATGATTTCTCTTCACCCTAAAGTTGTTAGCCTTTTGCGAAAAATGAAGAACATTCGAGATTGTCCTGAGATGGTAAGCACATTTCTTCATTCTAGGTGGTCTAAGCACTACTTAAAAATTTCTTTTAGTGCTCGGATATTTTTCACATTCTTGGCACTATTGACAAGATATTAGAAATATTGCAAAACTGCAGAATCACTTGCGACTTTTTTGTTTTCCTGTAGGTTTTGGATGTCTATGCAGCCAGGGAATGTGTTAATAGCCTGGAACCTTCTAATTTAGACAGCGATGACCTCTGTCAGGACTGGTTGAGGCAGGTGAAGAAGATGCAGGCTTCTTTGGAGTTTATTTGCTCCCAAAGTAATGCAAAACAATATGGTGAGAGGTGCAAGGAAATATTTAACAATGTCAGGTAAGATAATAAGGCAGTGAACACAACATTTTTATTCATGATGAGAAAAGTTTCCAGAGTGAAAAAGTCACATAGTTGATTGCAACTTTCATTACATACCTGTAGGCTTGGTGTATTGTGATCTCTGCTTGTAGGAGTGAGGTTAATTTTTCTTTGTGTGCGACTTGATAGTCTAGAGCGGCTGCTTATTTCTCTCATCTTGTATTTATTAAAAAAAAACTACAAAAGATTTTTCTTGGTTTCAAATGTGTCAACCCATCAAGGGGGTTAAAACTATAGTGAGATTAGTGAGTCATCACACCACAATACCACTGCAGACAACTCCATTACAAAGACAGATGCCACCGTAAACACAGTGCTCCGAGTGTACTCAGCGGCTGATACCAGGAAGCCCTAAATAAGACAGAAGTGTTAAAATCACCAGAATAATACCTTATAACACCACAAGAAACAAAACAAGTCATGCAGTACAATTCCAATACAATTAATACACTAATGGATAATAATTGGTGCATAAGTGAAATTTCAAAGGAAACAGGAGATTCATACTTAGCATAAATATAACAACATCAAAAAATAAGCTTTGCCTTGTGTATAAATGTCCTAAATAAATAGCAGAAAGATGGAAAAAGTTTTATTATTTCTGATGAAGTGCTTTGACATTTTTATAAGAAAAAAAAGTCAACTGGTATTTTATAAACACTAGTTTTTTAGACTAAATTTTATGACATACTTGCACTTGTCTCGAACCTTCGGGAACCCTCACGTTAACTTTTATTGATTGGAAAAAAGTTTATAGCTTCACTGTTTATATTATGCTAACATAGCTGTGCCGCTAGCAATCACGTAACACATCGTTATATACCAGCTAGCCAAACTTCAGTAACCCTACAAATGTCACTGCTGATTACTTTTCTGTCTTCATTTATGTTGGAAGTGATAGCAGAGCTGTACATCTTAATTTGTTTCGGAAATCCCTCAGTCAAAACATGGTATATTATATTTAGATGGAAGCTAGCGAGCTAACTTCCTGCTAACTTCTTACTCCATTAAATTTCATAAATTTGGTTTTCATGGATACCTGGGTTGTAAACTTAATTGTTACACCTGGTAGAGCAGCCACACTGATCATTTTATTACAGATGAAAGGATTTAGACAGTTTTTAACTCTCAGTGATGCCGCAGTGATTGTGTGACTTAGGTACCTGCAGCGGAGTTTGGGCCCAGGCACGGCTAATGACGTCAGACTTAAAGACCGGATATTAATCACCTAGCCAATGCTACATTCACTGCCTTTACTTTACCTTCCACTAAATTACCCACTATTCTCCAATTCTGCTAAATTTCCTGGGGACCTAAGAAATCCCTCACACTATATACTATACAACTAAAGATTTACATATCTAGCATTTTCCTCCTATATTTTCAGATCAGATGTGTATAGTCTCCCAATCTGTTAGTGAGCTTGATACAGAGAATTTTCACATTGTAGGCATCCCCAAAACAAAAGCACACTTAAACTAATATTTTTTTGTTTGTTTTTTGTAATTTTTAAATGTGTGCTCACCAATTCTGCTAACTAGTGTAACTAGTGTATTTGGGAAATACACTAGCACAGATGTAAAATACTCTTTTATTTTGTTGAATGAAAACAATTGACAACAAACTAACTGTGATCGTGGTCTGTAATATTTTGCAGTAATGGCTGGAAGCACATCTACACCCTCTCATTGTTTGTTGAACACATGTTGCTGGGTTTTCAAAATGAAGACAGTCAGCTCAGGACACTGGTCCTGAACCACATTAAAAAGCTAAGCATTGTGAGTGGGCGTTTTAATGGCCATTATATTCTGCCAGCTAATAAGTAATGTGCTCCATATACAAAAGGGGTCTTCTTACTACTATAAACTGGTCATTTTTAGCACAATTTTATTTTGACAAGATAAAATGATTGTTCAGCCAACTAAACTGTTCTGTTTATGATTTTGATTTACATTTAATGTTCTGAAGAGAAACATAGATGTAAGATCTACAGAGGCTTTTAAAGCTGTAGCTGAAGTTCTGAGGTCCTGCAAGCAGGAGGCAACTAATCAGATTTTCAGGTAATGACTTTTCGGGCATTTCTTCTTCCTTTTTTATTTTTTTTTAACCTTTAAATTAATAAATATGAAATACTGAATAACGTTCGTTAGCTACAATTAAGGTAATCTGACTTGGTCACATTTCCATGAAGGTTTGGACTTGGATGTGAAGTGTGCATGAGCGAGCCACAGGAACCAGTAGGACTGCCATGTCATCACATCTACTGTTTAACATGTATCAAACAAAGTCTTGATGCAGGACAGACATCCTGTCCAAAGTGTCGCCAAGAGTTACCAAATGACTTCCAGCCACATGTCTCTGAAGATATAAGGTGAGTTTTTGGGGGGTTTTTAAAATTAATTTTACAGCATGTAACGCGAGTAAAACTTCAAAGAGACTCTTTTCTCATCATCTTGGAATAGAGCTGTAGAGTCTTAAACACATGTTTCTAAGATTTTTAAGACTAAGTACAATAACCTTTATTTGAATTTAGAAGTAGGAATTTAGAGGTCATCCAGGTCTTTATGTCTTTAAGACATGCCCAACTGGTGTATGTTATCTGGCTTCATAGCCAGTATCATCTGCTTAGCAATTAATATTTATGCTATGTTTTTGAATGATACTGCCTTAAGGAAGTATTTATAATGTAAACAGAATTGTTCCTAGCACAGAGCTCTGTTGAACTCCATAAATAACCTTTGTGTATAAAGAAGACTTCCCGTTTATATGAACAAACAGGAATCTATTTGATAGACATTATTTAAACCACTACAGCACAGTACCTATAATACCTATGGTATGCTCTAATCTCTGTAATAAAATATTATGTTCAGCAGTGTTTAACACTGCTCTGCGGTGTATCAGGACAAGCACACAGATGAGTCCACTGTCAGAGGCCTTAAGAAAATCATTTATGATCTTCACTTCACTTCACTTCACTTCACTGTTTCTGCACTGTGATGAGCTCTGAAACCTGGCAAACTACTTTCAAGAATTTTTGAGATAATGGATGGTTGGAGATATCAGATCCAACGTGTATGCTTCAGTAGAACAGCAAAGAAGATCCAAACTAGTTGGGTGCAAGGGGGCAGGCCAGTTTCTCTCTGTTAGATGTTGAAGGCATTTGACATTGACTTGTCAAAGACCACACTTCCCCTTATGTCTTCATGAAAGGACTGCTGACAAGGCCAAAGGCCTTTGTAAGATCTATGAAGGCTGTGAACAGTGTCTGCCTTTGTTCCCTGCATCGGTCCTGCAGTTTTCTGAGGGAGCACACCATATTGATGGTGGACCTGTTGGCATAGATTCTTGGTAGACTTTCTCTGCCAAGACTTGAAGCCTTTTCAAAGCAACTCATGCAAAGAGCTTGCCAACAACGCTGAGGAGAGTGATACCAAGGTAATTACTGCAGTTGCTTTTGTCTCATTTGCTCTTGTAGAGGATGGCAATATTGGTGTCCCACATGTCTTGTGACACTTCACCTTCCCTCCAACAAAAGCAGAGGATTTTGTGCAGCTCAGTGTTGAGATTCAGTTACACTCCAAATCACATGACCGATTTATGATGTCGTAGCCGCAAGACACACCCTCACCGAGTCTCCATTTCAACTTCTAAGTTTGAGTGCAGATTTTCTCAATGGTGGTGCTGAGGTAATTTTTAAATCTATCCTAAGCTTCAGCTGGGGAAGTCAGAGTCGGTGTTTAAGCACTGATTAAGCTGGCTGGTCCTGTAGAGGTGTTGAGCTGAAGCGACAAGATTTATTTGGTTCCCTCTGTAGGTGGGTTTATAGACCCCCAGAGTGTTTGTGACTGCAAATCGTACTCAATGTTCCCTGGGCTCATCTGATGGGTTCCCCTGCCAGAAAATAGAGAAGTCTTTCTCCCTCATGGACCTGATCCAGATCCTGGGAGCCTGATCTTTTGGAGAGTAAAAATGTCCAGCTGCAGTCTGCTCAGCTCTGTCTCTAAGACTGTTGTCTTTTGAGCATTGCTGATATCTTGCCGGTCCTTAGAGAAGCCTGTTGTAAGCTGCCCAGTGAAGTATGATCTCCTTTCCCGCCATCAGAAAAAAAAATGTCTGGCGTCTAGCAATATGCCACTGGAGCAGGAGACTCAGAGACTGTTGTTCAGTCTGTTGTTTCACGTGGTTTGTTGACACTGTAGCAAAGTGGGAGTCTCCTCTCCGTTGCGCAAAATCTGGGTGAGTAGGTATGGAGAACAAGCTGTTACCTGCACACCGGATCCACCCTTCTCCACCCCACTGGAATGGTCCAGTGGAAAGGAAGATGCCAATACACTTGGTTCCAGCATCGTTACAGGAGACACTCAAATGTTGCTTTTTACAACAGCAACAGACCTCCTTAGGCACCTAAGTCTTTCCCATGGATGGGTGTGGCCATAAGGCAATGTAGGTTTGAAATCAGAGTTTCCCTTCCCATATACAAACTGCCTTTTCAGGGTAAGGACCTGGTCCCATCTACCTGGTAATGGCATGAATATTGAGTCCTTATCATGTTGCTTATATATTTGTATATTATCAGTAATTGTTATGTCAGTTTGTGCTTATGTGAATGATGTGCGTGATTTCGATTTCTGTCCGCCAAATTGTGGGGCAGTGCTTCTAATTATGTTGTAAGCTCTGCTTCAATAACAGTAAAGTCGTTCTAATTCTATATTGCAAAAATCGAACATGCAGAGAAGCAATTTTAATATGATATCAGGCCTTTCCTCTTGAATTACTAGTGTATATGGCCAATATAGGAACCAAAATTCGAATGAACATAATCTACTACATAATTAAATGTATTAAATGTATTAAATGTATTTATGGGGCAGGGATAGCTCAGTAGGTAAAGTGTTGGCCCTGTGATCGGAAGGTCAGGGGTTCGATTCCCCTGAACAGCTACCCTGAGGTACCCCTGTGCAAGGTACCGTCCCTACACACTGCTCCCCATTTAACCCATTCACTCAGTGGGCTGCCATTGGGCGCCCACTGAGTGAATGGGTTAAATGCAGAGAGGAATTTCCCCACGGGGATCAATAAAGTATACATTATTATTATTATTGTATTGTCCCGCAGTAGTAAACGACTGGGCGTTACTATGAAACAGTATCCATCAGAAAAGTGGCATAGTGACAAAATATAATTTTAAGAAATAACTTTACCAAATGTTGTTACTCTTTTTAATCTCTAATAAAAAACAAATTGTTGCAGTTTTTAAACATTTTTATATTGCATTTACTTTTTGTATGTCTGCAGAGCATCTGTCAAGAAAAATGCAAGATTCAGGCAACGTTGTGATGGTTTCTTTATTGATCTGCTCTCTACTGTGTGGTTCAAGGACAATACACCTCCAGCTAGAGGTGTCATCAACCACCTTTTGTCCTACCTGATGATTGAGACAGGTACCACTTACTGTAGAGCACTATATCATATCAAGATTAAAATAGTACATATCAAAATTATGTACTATTTTTTCTTTGTTTTTTAATTTTAATTGACACATGTTGGAAAATTCTGAAGATTATTGGTCTTTTATAATATTTATTTTACTTTCAAACAGAACATAAAAAGATCGACGCCAAAACTTTATCACCTTTTGAGGACTCACCAGATAAAAACCCAGCTGTGCGATCAATAATCCTTCAACTCCTACTGAAGTGCAGGTAGGTGACCTAGAGTATTCTACAAAAGTTTTAAGCAACCCCTCATTTCTTTGTATTTCGTTTCCAAAGAGTCCAACTTAGATGCAGCGTCTCTGCTATTGACACAATTCGGGGGTGCAGGCCTGACAAATAAAGTCATTGTGCCACCCGAGCTGAATTCTCTGAATGCAATTTTACTACAAGTTACACTGATTCTTACAATTTGTTAATAAAAATCTTGAACACCCATATTGCGATAAATTATTGCAGTGCAAACTAAATAAAATTATCCAGTGCACACTTTATTATTAGTTCTTGTTCTTCTTCCTGTTCTTCTTCTTGTTCTTTCTGTTCTTCTTCTTGTTCTTCTTGTTCTTCTTTTTCTTCTTCTTCTTCTTCACAGAAAATGAGACACAAAATAATAAGAACTGTAATTATATAAAAGACATTTAAAAAATCAACTGCATGTAAAGAAAACAAAATATTAAATGAAAAGGTGTATGCTTTAACTTTTTAATGTAAACATATTCTCATATTGTTAATCATATCTTTTTCTTATTTTTTATTTTTTGTTTAATGATTTTTCATTGCACTGAGTTTCTCATTTGTGTGTCCCTTGTCCTTCACCTTTTTTCTTGCTTTTCGTTTGTCTTTTTTCATATGAACTTTTATGCCATTTTCTTCTTCTGCTTCGTTTTTTTTCATTTGAGCTTGAGTGTATCAGGGGAAATAATATTCAGAAACTCCATTATTACAGCCAGATTCTACCTTTGTTCTTTTTTTTCACTCCAGTGGAATCAAATGGAAAGTAGTCCCTTTTGAGCCTCCTCTTTGGACACAGCTGATTCAGTTTTTTGACTTTCATGTCTTGGAGGCTGTTCAATCACTGTACCTATTTCCCATTTTTCTATCAAAATATAAAGAAATGACAGGTGACTAAGACTTTTGTAAAGGATTTTGCTATAAACATTTCACTGTAAAATGACTGTTGATTTAAATCATCATAGATAAATACAGTTGACTGATAGATTAAATGCTTATCTTTATATTTTCCTGCATTGCTGCCTTCAAAAATCTTGTGATACAGTGAATAGGTTTAAGCTTGTCTACCTCAACCTGTAATTTTCTTTTGCATTATGAGAAGTTTGTGATGAGCCTAACTGTGTTTCAGCTTTGATGAGGCCAAGAAATATTTGCAGCAGCATTTGTCATCTCTTGAAGAAAGTAGATTTGTGGATGATGTGGATAAAACAGAGCTGTACACCTTATACATCAACTGCTTGGAGGTAAAACTAGAAGAGAACTGTTTAATTGTTTTTAATTGTGTTAAAATATACTTTAAAACAGTTGAAAGGAAGATTTTGGTGAGTATTCCATAATGGAAAAAACTTTTGAAAGCAAGTATTAACTGAAGAATGTCCACAAACTATGTCTGGGAGTGTATAATGCCTTGGAATTAAAAAAGAAATTGTCTAGGAGGACATTTAAAATGTTTTTATTATCATTTCTTTCTTTTTTTTCACCAAATTGATTTTGTGTTTGTGTGTGTGAGAATGCCAGAAGGGTAATAGATTTATCTTGTAATAAAATGTAACGAACTGAATAAACATAGAAGTAATATTTTGTGCTGAATTTAGTGTAAATGTAAAAGCAGTCTGAAAGGAGTTGTTTATTTTTTTCTAATTATTAACCATATGCAGTTATCCAGCAATATCTGATCAGGACAGTTTGAATAGGAGCAGTATCGTAAACTGCTGTTTAGTTTTTTACTTCATCTCATAGATGATAGATGAAGTGACAGTTAACTGATGATCTCTGCAGGACTCCATCTGGGAAAAAATGCCCCAGGAGGGGAACAAAGCCAAATATTTCATTAATGAAACACAGTTCCTGCACTTATTTTTGGCTAAAGTCACTTCTGCTCCAGCAACAGTCTCTATTGAACACCTGCAGCATATTGCACAACTGCGTGTGACCCTCACCATGGCTGCACAGCTCATCAGTGACAGACTGTCTGGTGAGATATCATTTCACTACTGCACTACTATAGTTTGCAATGGTTAGCAACTTAAACAACCAGTTTTTTCTTGTTGCAGGCAACAATGTCCCAGACGGAGCAGAAGATTTTCTAAACATGGTGATAAAGCTCTGTGAGGACAGTGGGAATGATTGGTATCGTGTTTACCTCATCCGCAAGCTCAGCAAACGGCAGGGTTTCGAGTACATCCAGTCGATGGTGAAACAACCTCAGTTCTTCTGGATTTTTCCCGAAGAGATACGTCAGCAGGTACATCACAAGTCATGAGCAAATTTACCAAAAATGTTAGTCAAGAAATTAATTTGGGGGGTTTTTTTTGCATTTGTATAGTAGGAAATTAAATCAAAAATTATCTCAAGGAACTTTGCATTGTAAGTTAAAGGCCCTACAGCACTATTGTTAGAAGAACTATCTGGACGTCTTAGTCATGGTGAGGAGGGGAGATGGGGAGTACAAAGTAATGTTCTCCTATGCTGGCATATAAATGGATATGGAAGATAACAAAGTGGAGAAGAGTTGCTCAGTGTATTATATATCCCACTACCAGCTTGTGTTGTGGCATAGCTGCATAGGTTGAGCATTGGTTTAACAGTCATGCTCAGCTTGGCTTGGATTTGCTTCTACTTACCAGTTTTCAGATGTCATACATGGCACAGCATTTAAATGTATTTAAAAACAAAATACAGGTGAGACTAATTAGTCTGGGGAAGGCAATTACCAAGGCTAGAAAACTAATTCAGAGAGAACGTAAATATAAAGCTGCGAGGAATATTCAAGAACCAATTGGAAAACAAAGGAGAACATGATTTGAATCTAAACATAATTAAAAGAAGTACATTATAACTACACTGACAGAATTAACTCTTCCCATTACCTTCACTTCATTTCATGATATAACCAGCAGGCCTACTTTAGAGGGTACCAAACAAAGTGAAGTATAAATTAATGCAACAGCTTGACACAGTGAAACGACAAAATTTGACTTAACCTCCATGACTGAACCTCCATTCCAAAATCTTCAGGGTAGACGCCAGTCCATCAGCATATTCACGCTTTTATCACCTGCAGGATTGATAATGCTTTTCTTTCTGGCCGAACAAATCTTTGTCACTGCTGCAGCTGCTTCCAAACTTGGCTGCACGTCTGTTGACGAGGACCATTTTGAAGGTCCTTGCACTGGCTCCCAGTCAGTTCCAGAGCTAATTTTTAAGATAATTTTGCTGGTTTTTAGGCCTCTCAATGGTTCAGGGCCTTCTTTCTGATTTACTTTTAGCCATAGGCATCTTTTATTTATTATGCTCCACATTTATGGAACAGTCTACCTGAGACTGTTGAGATTTTTAACAAAACCAGGCCTTCCTTTTAAATTAGGTGTAGGGTGTAGGGAAGGGCATGTATGCGTATTTTTTTTCCTGGTTTTAATGTGTAGAGTGCTTTGAATTGCATCCTTATTGTATGAAAAGTGCCACATAAATAAAGTTTTGATTGATTGATTTTTGATTAGCTGCTGTGGAGTCACAGTAATTGTCATGCTAGTTAGTGCATCTGGAGAGAGAGACATAAGCTACTGGAACTTGTTTTTTTTTTATCAATCCCCTTGGCTGTGTATGTCTATCATGATCAAACTGCATGACTCAGTTCTACTTATAGTTGTAAAAGCAGGTGAGCAGACTTAAGTTGAGGGGGTACAGTGACCTTTACAGACAGCTGTAAAACCTGTCCATAGCACAGATGCTAATAATCTAATTTTATGTAGCTTTTCATTTACAAAAACATGGGAACAAACCATTGTGTAAAATTTATTTCACATAATTAACTGATTCACAGAGTCACCAAAACATCTCAGATCTAATACATTTACTTAAACATATTTGCTTCTCTAATCCCATTCATAGTGTGGACAGAATGAAGATGGAGGCCTGATGGACCAGTATCTTGTGTATGGAGAAGAGTACAAGGCTGTGAGAGATGCAGTTGCCAAGGCAGTAGTGGACAGTGATGTTGAGCAGATAGAAGAAGTCTGTCAGGTATTTCTTTGCTGTCACAAAAATGTTCCAGAAACCCTGTTTTTGTATATTTTACCTTGCTGCTACTGTTATATTGCTTTAATGAAATCCCATTCTGTGGTAACTGATTAAAACATTTTTGATGACGTGTACAGCACTGTCCTGATATGCTTTATGTCAGCATGATACTCCAGATATCTATTTATACTTTATAGTTTTTATTACTTTTTTAATATACTAGAAATGTACAGTATCACCAAGGAATCGGACAGTGTTTCTCCTGCTGGCTCTTTTTCGAGAGGTTACAACTTTGTACAGATCTGAAAACGGGGGTCTTCATCCTACTCCTGAGGTATGAACAATGATAAAATGAACATATGTAGAAAATGGAGTTCTTGGTCTTATTCGTTAAACATGGATTCTGGAATTGTATTTACAGAAAATTGACTCTGAGTTTGAGAGTTTATTGAGTATGAAAGATAAAGCCTTATTTGCAGTCCATAGACACAAAGGTTGGGAAGGTTTCTGCAAGACTGTTAAAATTGCTATGACCCATAAATTAATACATGTTATGGCAAACATATTTTATTTAAAAAAAACCCGCAAATGTCTACCACAAGAACGTCACTACGACAGTAGTGTTCAAATCTGGAAAAAGAAAAGAAAATGTCAAATTTTCTTTTCTACATGTAATTGATCAGTTCTTCTGTTTGATGGTGGTATGAAAATCTTTTCATAGCCTCTCTTAAATGTCTTCTTCATCTCCTGCAGCATTGTCGTGCACTTGATGAACTCATCAAGGGCTCAAGTTTTCTGCCTCAAAAAGAAGTAAGGAATTTTGCTTCAGCCTTAGTTACCAATAGGCTGGGTGCCCTTACGGTCCAACCTGGTAATACTATTGAGGAGAACACTGTCATTGAGCTGATTATCCATGTGGCAACTGTGCTGCTCACTGGGAATCATCATCTGCTGACGCCATTCAAGCATCTTGGTCTGTGTCCTGAAAAAATGCAGGTAAATATCATGACTGTATAAGAAGTGTGTGTGTGTGTGTGTGTGTGTGTGTGTGTGTGTGTGTGTGTGTGTGTGTGTGTACTACAAACTGTACAGTATATATTCTTGGTGGGGATATAAAAATATTAAATGTTTGTAGCTAAATGTACACTAACTGACTAATCAGTCCAAATATAGATAGATTTACATGTTGATTTAGAAGGGGTCAGTATGAGCCAATCAATTATCACAAAGCACCCATTTAATTATGAATGAGCTATTTAATTTACACACATATTTACAGACACACACGCTAAACACACTAAAAAGTAAACACATATGAATCATTGTTCCATTTTTTTTGACTTATACATGTTTCACACATATTATTGTTAATCATATTTAATAATCACATTATTAATTATTATAAACCTGTTATTAATTATTAGAACTTTACAACATTTTATGTCATTTAATTGTATTTACAATTTTATTACTTGCTCCCATAAATCACTTGACAAGTGGGGGCCATGAAGTGCATTTTATCCCTCCTGTTGACTTGAATAAGCATGGTCAGGTTTGGTTGTATAAAATAACAAAGTTCTGGTAACTCATCCTGGAACTTGCTAATTAACAAACAAATGTCTCATTAACAGAAAATTGAAGTCTTTTTCAGTAGGAAATGATTCTGAAAATATGGTTAAAAGTACAAAATCTGTCTAAGAACACTGAGGCATAGAATTCAGTTACTAAACCAATGAATGAACATATAAAATGGCCAGAGTTAATAGTGACAAAGGAATGTTGCTTTACTTGCAAGGCAGCATTGTAGGAAAGGAATACGTTGGCTTGTTTAGCACACTGAATAAGCTGGTAATCTGGCGAGGTCTGGATCAGAGCACTGGTCCCTGTGTATTGTGGCTGACTAGGCTGATGAATCAAAGGTGGCTGCACCAGGGCATGGAAAGGCTCTGCACCTCCAACACTCCAGAAAAACAAAATATTCAAATGATTGCAGCCTGTGGCGAGGCAATTCTAGCCCCCGGGATCGTATGTTGTTAGTACAAAGGGAATGACATCAGTGACATGCTTATATAAAAAGTCAATATAAAAATCAAAAAACCAAACACTAGAATAACATAGGAAGACATATGACACTCCAACATGAATCCAAGACAAAATAATTAACCCTGTGACCAAAACTAGGGACCATGAGAGCTAGACAAAATTCTCTAATTCTGTACTGCTTACTTTCTGCGATGGATAGCTTAAACAAACAACTGATATTCCATTTAACCTACAGAGGGCTTTTATACCCACAATGCCTGATGACATGCTGGCTGTAGCCCAGGTAGCCATGCGTAATTGTCGGCAGCTCACCTGGTTTGGTAAGTATTAATCCTTTTGTATAAGCAAGTAAAACAATTAAATTATTCAATTATATTTTCTTGCAAAAATTTTTGTAAACATTTTTCTACTTATTTTCAAAATTTTGAAATAAATAAGGTGTTATATTTGATTGGTTATTCTATACATGGAGGTTTTATGTTCAGGTGACCACTAAAAATGTAGATAATGCTTCAAAACTCACCAAAAAGTGGCCAGATGCATTACCAAGATGATTAACAAATGGCGAGACCTGTGTCTAGAAACACTTCACATAAACCTGCACTCAAATTAACTGTAGTGTATATTATATGTTAATAACTCAGTTGTTTTGGGTGGGTTTCTGCAGTCTGTCCAAATAATCACCCATGCTGTGTTGATATGGTAAGATATTTTTATTCTTTTGCAGTTAACTTGTTTTCCACATTGATCACAAATATGAGGTTGTAACATTATACTATGTGTGTCATCTTACACTGCAGTGTGGCCAGCCAGCGAAGAGAGGCCAATGTCTGGAGTGTGGAGAAGAAGTCAGAGGTGAACATCATACAGCCTTGCCTGGAGTCACACAAGTTCAGTTACAGGAGTGAGTGTTATTAATTGTTATGCAAAATAATACTTGATATTAGACATTAGATCGCTTTTATGGCATGGCTATTAAATTTCTATGATATGACTTTTTTGGTGCAGTATCATATAGGAGAGAACCATTCAAAACTATCAATTATGGTTTTATATGTTTGTTTGTTTTTTTCAAGGAAGAAATATGTACAGAGATTTGTTTTTTTTGGTATCATTCTAAAAACTCAGCTATAAGCAAACCCTACGATATGGTATGGATGGTATATCTGTTAAAAAAAAACATTTTATTATGCTAATGGTTTATCAGATGCCATGCATACATCATGACACACCACTCTTGTCTACACAGGCTGACTTTATAAGATGGAAATCAGTGTCAAAATCAATATCAATAGCAGTACTGGCCCTGTATTTATTTGGTATTGGATTGATGCAAAGTATTACAGAATTGCACACCACTTGTGTTGGGTCCTACTCTCCTTCAACTCTAGGAAATCATTTCCTCTGTTCTCCTAACTATCTGACCCAATTTTGTTGTTTTAGGGATCAAACACGTCCTGGCCATATTCTGGGAGACCCTCAACGGAGAAACAATCCAGATGCCCTGAACACCAAAAACATGTCTTTGACTCCCTTTACTCTGGTCCGGCTAGTTACACATATGGCCATGATGCTGGGAGCCTCAGAGAAACCCCAGGTGAGCTCTAATTTAGGACTCTTAACTGTCTATAAATAAAGTATCTGAAGTTATTTTGTACAGTAGCTGTAATATTTAAGCAGCTTTTGGTGACTTGGTGAGACTAGCATTTTTTTAGGTTGTGTGTAGCTCACCGATTAATATTCTGCAAAATAGTTCAACTCAAAGAACAATGTTGCTGTCTTCCATGTAGCATGATGTTATCATCCACTATTTTTTTCAGGTTGTCCAACAGATAATCCAGCCACCTGTGGAGGATGTCAGTTTGTTTCTCAGGCTGCACGTAATAAAGGATCTTGAACAGCTGTCACAGGCACTGGGAAAAGGAGCTGACGACACTGTAACATCTGTTCACTTGGTGCTCAGATCACTGCAGGAGCTACCACGGGCCAGTAACTGTAAGGAAGCCATTTGTTAAAGGACATACAAGACTGTGAAAACAAACTTAATAATAATTTGAATAAAACAGGCACCCTTAGACAGGAATTGTTTGTGAGGAATAAATGTCAACAAATATAGAAACAGGTATTTGACTGTTTAACCAATGGCTATGTAAATGTTTTTTTTTGGGGGGGGGGGGGGTTTAGCTACTATCGACCCTTACCTTACATCCAAAGAATCCAGAAACACCTGGGAGACTACTGTGGCAACCGATATTATGACACCAAAGTTGAAGGTAATTTTTTAAAATTACTATTTACATGTTTTGTATTTTTCATTTTATAACTGACATGTTTTTCAGTCTTATTTGTATTCGTGTATTTGCTTTATAAATGCCATTGCCAATATTTTGTGTACAGGACCTTGACCAACTCCTACAAGAGGCAAAGGGAACCATTAGAAATGACTCCCGTGTATCTTCCAATTTCATCATAAGGACGATCCACAGTGATGACTTTAGCTTCCTTGCCTCACTGCAACAGGGCCCTGAGGTCGCAAGCTCAGCAGTGTGGAGCTGCAGGGAGAGGCTGTCGTTGCTCAGCCTCACACACATTATGGAGACTAATGATCAAAAAGAGGAGCTCCCCCTGCTCTGGAGGTTCCTGCAGAAGGTGTGTGTCTCACAGATGTAAAACTTTCAGAAAATTATTTTCTATTTCTATTGTGTGCCTTCCTCCTGTTTAGTATATATTCCTCTTGTTGTATATGCTCCTGTTGTCTGTTATTTATTCTTGCCTATTATTTATTTTATGAGGCAATTTATTTGTGTTTTCTTTTTACAGGAGAGAGAGTTTCGACATATCAAATTCCTCCCTGAAATCCTAATCCTGCAGAAACATTTGGTGAGAAAGTACCAAAATGCAACTGAAGAGATCGTGGGCTCCATCAGAGAATTCATTGATCAGCAAAAAGGTGCAGAGATTATATGGACCCTAAACCTGGTTTTTCTCAAAATGTGAATAGTTAAATGGTTAATCAACTTATTTGTATTAATGTGAAAATCTGTCAAAATACATCGAAGTCAGTATGTGATTTGACATTATATGAATAAAACTGATTTGAAATGAATTGTTTCATATAATGTCATACAAACATAAACTGTTTTCAGAACTGAGGCAATGGTATCAAAAACATATTGAGACCTTCTTGAAAACATGGAATCAGCTAAGAGTTTCTGTAACCAGCAGTAAGTAATGTACATTGCATACACCGTGTTAAATTTTCTACATTTAACTACATTTAAATTAAGCTGACTTTAACTTCAGTTTAATTTATTTAAAACAAGAACAGTGCAAATCTTCAGTAGTTTCACATCTTTTAAGAACATGCTCAGGGTTTTGTGAATATATCACAAAAAAAAAAAAAAATTCTTTTGGGTGATTAAATGGACCAGTTACATAATAAATGGATTCAGAGAAGTTTTTGTATTTGAATTAAGGAATTATTTTTCTGTCCTTTCAAAACTATAGATGAAATTAAAATTCCAGAGGAATTTTGCAGCAGGGATTTGGACCTGGACAGTGTCCTGCAATACCTCCTGCCCCGTCGGCAGGGTCCAGGCCTGTGTGCCACGGGGCTGGTCAGTTATCTGGTGACGCTCCACAATGAGTTGATGAATGCAGTGGACCGTCACACAGGAGAGGACAACAGGTAAATTCAGGTTATTGGGGCTTTTTTTTAATCCATCTGTACCAGTCCTCACTTCTGTCTGAAGTGTCATGGAGGGGTTTTAGTATTAAATTCTTTTCTTGTTACAAGTCTGTCTTTTTACTGCAGCTCAACAAAGACACAGAGAAATCTATAGCCAATGTCCAATTCTTGAGTTATTGCTATTTATCCATCCATCTTCTTCCACTTGGCGCCGGGTCGCGGGGTCAGCAGCCTAAGCAGAAAAGCCCAGACCTCCCTCTCCTCAGCCACCTCCTCCAGTTTGTCCGGTGGAACACCAAGGCATTCCCAGGCCAGCCGCGAGATATAAACTCTCTAGCGTGTCCTGGGTCTGCCACGGGGCCTCCTCCCGGTGGGACATGCCTGGACACCTCGCCCAGGAGCCATCCTTGTCAGATGCCCGAACCACCTCAACTGGTTCCTTTTGATGTGGAGGAGCAGCGGCTTTACTCTGAGCCCCTCCCAGATGCCCAAACTCCTCACCCAATCTCTAAGGGAGAGGCCAGCCACCCTTTGGAGGAAGCTAATTTTTGCCGCTTGTATCCGCGATCTCGTTCTTTCGGTCACTACCCACAGCTCATGACCATAGGTGAGGGTAGGGACGTAGATCGACCAGTAAATTAAAAGCTTCGTTTTGACACTCAGCTCTCTCTTCACCATGACAGACCGGTAAAGTGTCCACATTACTGCAGCCGCAACACTGATCTGTCTGTCGTTCTCCCGCTTCCTTCTCCTGTCACTTGTGAACAAGACCCCACGATACTTGAACTCCTCCACTTGGGTCAGGAACTCATCCCTGACCCGGAGTGGGCACTCCACCCTTTCCCCTTTTTTAAAGATGGGAACCACCACTCCGGTCTACCAATCCAGAGGTACTGCCCCTGATCTCCACACAACATTGTAGAGGCATGTCAACCAGGACAGCTCTACAAAATCCAGAGCCTTCAGGAACTCAGGGAGGACCTCATCCACCCCAGGGGCTCTGCCACCAAGGAGTTGTTTAACTGCCTCAGTGACCTCGCCCCTGGAGATTGGCGGGTCATCCCCCTCATCCCCAGACTCTGTTTCCTCCACGGAAGACATGCCAGCGGGATTAAGGAGGTCCTCGAAGTATTCCTTCCACCGCCCGACAATGTTCTCAGTCGAAGTCAGCAGCGCTCCACCCACATTTGTCACGAGTAGGGAGAGGACTCAGGCGCAGACTGGAATTCAAAGTTCAGTACAACAGTTTATCTACACAACACCAAGTGCACGATATATACATATGGGGGGAAAGTTCTAGGGGTCCAGGGAGTCCAGCGGTGATTCTGGAAGGTGAAAGGTCTTCTCACACACTTGCGCTCCACCACACGAATCCACACACCAACACGCTCGTAATCCAAAACAGGAAAGTGGGCAGCAGGTCCGGGGAGACTGTTCACAAAGAGAGGCAAATCTCAAAAAGGCAAACTCACTCACGAAATATCCCGAAAGCTAGAAACTAACACTAATGTGTCTCACGCAATCATCCAGCTATGACAGGATCCAAGCCCCAGCCTTAAATAGCCATGGAGTAATCAGCTGAGCAATTAGACCCAGGTGCGTGGGCCAAAGGCAGGAGCCCACAGTGAGCTCCACCCAGGCAGAGCAAAAAGGGGGAGAGAAAACAACCATAACAAATGTAGCCTAGTGGGGCCGGCCGGGCAGACACAGGGACCATGACAACATTATACACAGTGCAGGTAGAGCACCGCTTTCCTCTCATGAGTTGCCTGATGGTTTGCCAGAATCTCTTCGAGGCAGTCCGAAAGTCTTTTTCCATGGCCTCTCCGAACTCCTCCCACACCCGAGTTTTTGCTTCAGCCACTGCCCAAGCTGCGTTCCACATGGCCTGTCGGTACCTATCAGCTGCCTCCAAAGTTCCACAGGCTAACCAAGGTGTGCATTGAAAATCTCGCAGACTGGGGCCTCTGCCAGCCATTCAAAACGCATCCTCACTATACGTTTAGGCGCACCAGGTCTTTCCAGCGTCCTCCCCTGCCACCTGATCCAACTCACCACCTGGTGATCATTTGACAGCTCAGCCCCTTTCTTTACCAGAGTGTCCAGAACGTATGGCCTTAGGTCTGGCGATACGATTACAAAATCGATCATTGACCTGCGGCCTAAAGCGTCCTGGTGCCACGTGCACTTATGGACACTCCCTTGCTCGAACATGGTGTTCATTATGGCCAAACTGTGGTTTGGCCATAATGCCAAACAACAAAACACCGCTTGGGTTCAGATCCGAGAGGCCGTTCCTCCCAATCATGCCCCTCCAGGTCTCAATGTCGTTGCCCATATGAGCATTGAAGTCTCCCAATAGGACAACAGTCCCCAGGCGGAGCACCCTCCAGCACCCCACCCAGGGACTCCAAGAAGGCTAGGTACTCTGAACCGCCACTCGATGCATAAGCGCAGACGACAGTCAGAGGGTTTGTTCCCTGCGCCCGACCCGAAGGCGCAGAGAACAAACTCTCTTGTCCACTGGTAGAAACTCCAACGTACAAGCAGCAAGCTGAGGGGATACTAAAATACCCACCCGAGCCCGCTGCCTCTCACCAGGGAAACTCCAGACTGAGAGAGAGTCCAGCCCCTCTCCAGGAAACTGGTTCCGGAGCCCAAGCCGTGCGTTGAGGTGAGCCCGACTATATCTAGCCGGTACCTCTCAACCTCACTCACTAACTCAGGCTCCTTCCCCACCAGAAAGGTGACATTCTTGATAGCTGGGAATCAGTCCGCCAGGGCCTCCGCTCTTGGCTGTCGCCTGGCACACAATGCACCCGACCCTACAGTGCCTCCTGCAGGTGGTGGGCCTGCAGGAGGATGGGCCCAGATCCTTTTTTCGGGCTGTGCCCGGCCGGGCCCCATGGACTAAGGTCCGGCCACCAGACGCTCGCCCTTGGGCACCTTCCTCAGGCACCCTCCTCCCCTGTATTATAATTCAGGTTGGGTTAAGCTTGTTTTTTTTTTTCACAGAAAAATTGATTTGGTAAAGGAAAGTTCATATCTACATTGTGATGTCTGCAGTGACTACACAGTGAGTCTGTCGGAGCTAATGGAGCAGCATGTGATCAGCTATGATGTGGAGAAGGACCTGTTTCCTCTGGTTTTGTCCAACTGCCAGTACAGCTTGGAACGTGGCCACGAGACAATATCTGAGTATGACCTGCCCAGGATCCAACAGCAGATCCTCACTCGCTTTCTGCAGGGAAAACCTCTCATTACCCGCGCAGTGAGTCCACACAGCTTGGTTTGGTTAAAATATCTCCCAAACCTAAATGAAATACTAATTAATACAGTCCTGATCAAAAGTTTAAGACCACTTGAAAAATGGCAAAAAATCATATTTTGCATGGTTGGATCTTAACAAGGTTCCAAGTAGAGTTTCAACATGCAACAAGAAGAAATGGGAGTAAGGCAAAACATTTTTTTAAGCATCCAATTTATTGAAAACAACGCTTAAACTGAAACAGCTGTATATAGATATATATGTTGTCCTGATTGCGCACCACCTTTAGGGATTTTTAAGCTCAGAATAGACCTTTGGAAGTTGTCACAGAAACAAATACCATTGGTCTAATTACAGTAAAGGCAATGAGTTGTTGAAAGAAGACTTTTTTTAATTCTGACAATATCATAATAGGTTTGAGTAAATGAAAACCCAATTAGGAAAACAGTTTTTAAAAACTGAATTGAATCAGACATCACCCCAAAGAGATTTGTTTTTAAAACGGGCATATGACAAACACTCACTCCCCTTCAAAGATGTTTTTCTATTATAACCTCTTTCCTAATAGAAAAATGCTCAGACAAACATACACAAAAGTAGGTCGTTTATTCTTTGTTTCACATATTCTTGACAGTACACTGCTATAACAGGTAGATGTGGGCATGCAAAATCCCTTGTAGCACATTGTAGCTATGCTAAGCAAACCAAGATTGTATTTATTGTGTTGATTAACTATAGTGGATGATTCTCATCATTTGACTTCTCAGTATTGTATCTATTCTGTGTGATCATACTTATTTTACAGTCATTTTTAGTTATTTCTTTGTTCCACTACACCCCATGTGTTTTTATTAAGGGAATTCCTACGCTGGTCAACACACAAGAGAGAGACTATGGAACCATTTTCAAAACTGTTCATGGAAAAGTGCCACAGGTAAAGTAACAAGTCCTATTTAGTTTCCTTTTGCAGAAGACAACACAATTAATTATTAATACACTTTGATGTAATAGCTATAATTGTGTAGTTATATATATATCTATTTACAAATCCAACATGAGACACGATATTTCCAGGGGCAGAAAACGAGTCCAGGATTCTTCAGATAATTTGTGACAAGTTTAAAAATGACCAATATTCAGTTTAAAATAAAGCACTAATACACATTTGGCAGATTTTCTTGATGAATGGACTTTTTGTTATTAGACTAAAAAGTTCTCCTCAGGCATTGTATTTGATATTTATTTACATTTGCATTCATACAGTAATAAAAGGATAATTTAAATTGAAGCTTTTGATTTCACTAATATTTTGTTTCTCTATCAGATTCCTCTGTCCTCTCTGGCCCAGAACACTGTGTCCAGAGAGCTCGACTCATACAGCGAGGTATGCGCGGCACTCAAGATTGTGGAGCTGCTTCTAGGTTTCCTCTCTTTAACCAGTGGTGATCCCACTATGAAATTAGTCACTTACCTTCAGGACGTACTAAAGATGGACCAAAACATTGATCATCACATACTGAAGGTCAGTGCATGTACACCTATTCCTATCCTTTTGAACCTTTGTGTGCAATAATCAAATGTGGGAGTGTGGGGGATGTGGGGGATCTATCTGCAGTGGTGGGTGTGAAATTTGTGTTGGAACGCAATGCGGTATCATGCCCTTGTGAGTAGGGGTGGGTTTAAAAAAACGATTTCCCCGACTTAAATCAATTTCAGTTTGAATAATCCAATATTGATTCATTAAATCCTGAATCGGGTTTTAGATATAAATGTATTTTGCCAGAAATGCAGAATCTCAGATTAAAGCTCATGAAACTGTTTCAACAACCACCAAACAGCTAAAACAACAAATGAGAGCAGGTACATGAGGACAGGATTGTCACTACGTCCTGAGATGTACAGGATACTGCAAAAGATGTGAACACAAAGCGCGGATAAACCCCATTCACCATCCACGCGTACGTGGACATGCTGTCAGGGCTGAAATCTCACAGATTCTGAAGCTGCACGTTTCATCACTCCCAACCAAAATTCACTAAACCAGCAGCAAAAGAAGATCAAAACTTTGCTTCACATTTGATAAACATCGTCATTAATCCCTATCTTACTTTGGGTATTTTGCTTCCATCACGATAAAAATGGAGAGATGCCAAACTGCCTTTCATTGTTCTTGTAACAGTGACAATAAAAAGCTATTCTATTCTATTCTATTCTATTCTAAAAAAAAATCACACTTCCTCCATCTCTTTCTCAGTGTACTTCAAGAACAGTTTCCCATCTTAAAATAATGTTTTCTGCATTATTTGCTTGCTTATTATGCACGAGTCTACTGTTGTGTTCAGTGCTGTCAGCTGCTGGTTTTTTTATTGGTTTTTTTTGTTTTTTTTAAATGACTGCCGACATGAAAGCCTGATTTCTGCTGTTTAATACAGAAGAAATTTAAACTTTTTGAAATGATGCCAAATTGCAAAACACTTAGCAGTGTCTCTAATAAAACCTCTGTGGCGTTACTCTGCTTCACTTCAGCAGCATCAGGTTATGTTCATATGTTGTTTCATGATTTTCTTCAGTTTTTGATCTATTGCAGAATATTTTAAAGGTGGGTTATCTGCTATAAAAAGACAGACCAGAATTCTAGTATTTCCTGACTCTCTGAGTCGAAATTGAATCAAATTGAATCAGGACCTTGTGAATCACGGTCATGAAACACGAAAATGGACTACAAGTTTTTATGGTTTCACGAATCAAAATTTGAAGTCTTCATCACACAGTTGAATTAGCAAAACAATGTTTTCCTCAGTGTGTGATATCAAATGTCAAACTGGGAGTAGGAAGCATAATAGTGTGGGGCTGTTTTGCTGGATCCAGGGTTGGTGACTTCTACAGAGTGAGAGGAACCCAAACCAAAATAGCTACCATAGCACTCTGCATCACAATGCGGTACCCTCTGGTATGCATCTAATTGGTCAGGGGTTTACCCTACTACAAGATAATGACCCATAACATAAGTCCAAGCAATGCCAGAACTACCTAGAGAGAAAAACAACAAGCTGGTGAACTTGAAAACATGGAGTGGATTGCACAATTACTTTTTTACCTTCAGTTGTTTAAGTGGTCTATATTTTCAGAGTACAATGAGACATTAAACTGTTTGAATTTCAATAAAAAATCTGGAGGAACCGGAGCTTTGCAAAACTTTTAACTTATAGTGCATGCGTAGTATGTACTGATAGTTATGATAAATTACCTCTTATACGAACACAAACTACTTCCTACTGAAAAACTAATTATTTATTAGGTTATGCATTCAAATAAAAGTCAAACTGCCATATAAGCTGTGTGTGGCAGGCAGCTTGAGGACCCAAAGTGCAGGACTCAGGCACAAAGCAAAACAGTTTTTTTGCTGAAACTCAAAGGAACAGAAACACTAAGAATTAACTAAGCACATTTTTGGGAAAATAAACAGGAAACCTCAAAACAACACAGCTGGATGGTGACGGGAGATTACAGCAATGGACAGTGAGGCTGAGACACAGGAGGGTGATAAGGATAGTGGAAACAGCTGGGGAAGACAGAAGGAACAGATTACGCTTGACGTGACAGAGGAAGCAAAACTGAACGTAATACAGATGAGATGGAGACTAACAAAATTAAACAGGAAATTGCAAAAAACAGAACACAGAGATGAACATTAGACAAAGAATAGGAGACATGACTTAGACAGAGACAACCAGGGAAAGACAGTGATGAAAGTGAAGAAGCATGAATGCAAGAATCAAGAACTAGAAACATAAGTAACAAAAATTGGAGGCTCTCAAAAACTGAACATGAACAAGTATTTCATAACTCTGAAGATGTCATGGTCCTGGGTCTGTGACCCAGTGTTAATGTGTTTGGAATTTTGATTCTGGTTTATTTAACATTCTGAGGTTAAGACTGTTTCAGGTTTTGGTTCTTATTATAGTTGTAATTCCACTTAGTATTTTCTGGTGTTAGTTTGGTCATCCAGTTGTTCGGTTGCTTGAGTCCTCTCATCTCTCATATCATCATGTTCCCCCGTGTTGCCCATGCCCTCCTGTCTCAGAATCAGAATCCGAAAGGGTTTTATTGCTAAATGTTGAGCAGATTTACAACATTAGGAAATTGCTGCGGTACTTTGTGAGAGACATACTATAAGACAAACACTTAAATAAAAATAAAAAGTCTCATTTTGATAGTCCTTGTCCCTTGTGCATTCTTTTCAGTTTTGCTTGCCCCGTCTCGTTATATTGTTCCTGCTGTGTTTCCATGTGTCTCCACATAATTCATTTTACTTACTTGTGTCTCCAAGCTTCAGTGTCCAGGTTTCAGGTATTTTGCCCAGTATAGGTTTCAGTTCCCACCTTGTATTTTGCTTTTATTTTTGTATTTTCGCAACCATCCTCATAAAGAATGGCTTGCTTTCCATTAATTTCATTTCCTGCCTGCTGGCGTTGTTCTCAAACTCAACAAACTCAAAAACCTAGTTTAACGATCCAAGACCATGACACAAACAAGTACAGAATAAATATCACCTTAAAAAATAGCACTAAAGAGCCAAAAGACCAGAGCAAAATCTGCTGAATTTTTAATTATTTATATTTTGTAGGCTTTTGGTAAATGTACCCTCGGACACTGTGTTTGTCTGTGGCAAGTCCTCTCCTCACTCAAATCTGAAAACATGCTGCGTCTCAAAAGGGTAAGTTTGGCTTTTGCAGTAATTTTTTTTTTTTTTCAAACAGCATTTTAAATGGTTTTTGTGGTCAGAAAAGCTCTATTTATATGCCAGTCCAACTTTCTTTGAAAAGGACCCCTTTTCAGAGTATCCAACTGAGTACCAGATGCCACTGAGTGAGGAAAACAAGACTGAGCTGAAAAAATTCATGTCTAGAGGAAATGTGGACCAGTGGCTGTTTGAGATCCATGAGGTTCTCTTGTTGGGTCTGGGCTGCCTACGGGCCATTGAGGATTGGAATCCATCCTGGAGGTAAATTTTTTGGAAGACGTCAAATGTCTTTGTTTGGTAATACAGTACCCCTTGGTCCTGATGTATGAAGAGTGTAGAGTTGCATCTTAAACATCACAATAAGTGCAGATGATGCTGTATAGTCAAAATTGGGAGCTCTATTCGAGATCTCAGAGATGCAAAACGCATCTCGTATTCGCCTTGTGCAGCTCAGAATCAGTGAAGTTTCCCATTGTTCAGTCTCTCTATCTACACCAAAAATGTAGATCTGTTTCTTTAAGTTGGAAAGTCATTTGCTTCAAGTGGAAGAGAGAAAGCATTCTGTTGAAATTCATCTGTTTTCTTCTTGACAGTTTGAAGCAGGCTGTTAGTGTGTACATGAAACATAAAGACATTCCACCTTACATGAAGGAAGACTTCCCTGAAAATCTGCAGCTGTCCCAGATAGTAGAGACGTGGAAATACGCTATAACAGCAAAACAGGAGTGGATGATGGAGGGATGAACTGGGTGAGAGTTCAGCTAATAAAAATTAGATATGTTATATATTCTGTGTGACTACATTGTACATTTAAGGATTGTTCTTATATTTCTTGTCGAAATATTTGAGAAATTCTATTAAACAGCAGCAAAAATTGGTCAAACAAACAAAAAAAACTTTGCATGTGACATTTAATTTTTCTTACATATTATCTCACATATTTCTTTTTCTTACATTTTAAAGTGCTTTGAATGTTCACCTCCATCCATTTTTTACTTAATTTTATTTCTATTCCATTTATTATTGTTTGATACATATGCACGACAGATTATGAATATCCTTTAGGCTTAGTGAGAACAATAATATGCAGGAAAGGTAGATTAAACTGGATTCCACCATGCCTTGATAACGTGCTGCAGTTTAATCAGTGTGGAACACATAATTGCTAAGTCTTATTTAGTAGAAAAACGTGGGACCTACCCCAAAATGTTCAACTTTGACAATGATATACTATGTGTAATTTCTTTTTGCTTCGGGTCTTGTTTTTGCTATCATTGCTAATATTACTGTTACAATAAACCTCAAATCCATCCATCCAAATTAATATTATTTTGCTGGAATTTCTTTTACTTTTTTTTAAAATAAATCTATTTTACAGTGAAAAAAGGAAAACATTTCATTTAAATGAATGTGAATTGTTCTATCATAAACACGTGAACAATATGATAATCCACATGCTACGCTGAACTTTGACTTAAACAAATTTTTATATTTTACAGTACTTTAAGTTCCTTCGTATTAATGAGAAGGCTGAGATTTGACTAGCCACCCTTAGTTTTTATATTTTGATATTTGAGAGTTTGATTCATATCTTTTTTGTGTTTGTTGAGATAAATGACCCCCAAAAACATGGAGTATGTAATGCCATGCTGGCTGATGGAGAAATACACTGCAAGAGTTTAGTTATTTTAATGGAGCATTTTATTTTTAATTTCACATTTTAAAAACTGATGGAGGATTTTACATTTTTGTTTTGTATTAGTTTAATTTTTCATCCATCTGTTGATTGGAAAATCTCAGGATGTAGTGACAAAAATATTGACTTTAACAAACATTTACTATGTTACCTTTTTTGGTATGTTCAAGAATTATTTTTTTTTTTACATTACTTTCCTATTAAAGGGCAAAATCTGGTTATTGTGTTAATGAACTTGCATGATGCTGGGATAAACTGGTGAGGGAAGTATTGTTTTTTGTTATTATTATTATTATTATTATTAAAAATGTTCTCATATATTATTTTTTTACATTTTAAAGTCCTTTGTGTTTATTTGCATTAATGTTAGACTAAATACTTTATTTTATTTTACCTGTTTTGGAAAAATTAAAAACAAAAACAAAACTAATAAACATTTAGGCTCAGCACCAACAGTTGACACACAGGAAAGGCAGGCAAAGTGCACCATGTCTTCAACGTGAGCTGTCTGCTCATTTATTGCATTTTAACAATATAAAACCTTATTTAGAAAATTAGGAATGTATGAGACTGTAATCATATATTCTGACTTTTGTATTATCATATATTTTATGATAAAGATTCATAAATTGTTTATTTAGTCTGTTTTACTAGTGACCACCAACTTCTCATTACTGATCACACAAAGAACTGCTATAGGTGAACATTCTATTGCTTTTTTATTTTGTTTTTCTTGTAAGAAGTTGAATTGTTAAAAAATGAGTAATCTGTATTAATATTCACTATGCATCTGCTAAGAGATAAAACTGATCATTAAATGTTCCAATGTTTTGTGGTGAGAAATCAATAAATCAATTTATGCATGCATGTGTAGCCTGACATTTATTATGTGTACTGCACTTGTGAGTAAATTGTTGAAATCTTTTATTTGGTGGTCCTATCTTTAAAAATATAACAGCTAAGCTTTTGTTGATTGTCTTAGATTATCTGGATATTTTATTAATTTGTGCATAATATCATCCTTGTATTATACAAATTCATGTGTGTCTTTTTTTTTAAACTTTAAACACACATGAACAAAAAAAAGACCTTTTGTTGTATTTCTTCATGTGAATGAAAAGCTATCAACACAAGAAACGCTAACAATGGCGGACTAAATTTTAGAGTTACTTTCCCCTAACATTTCAACTTTTGTCTTTTACGCTCTATATATAATAGATATACAGATGGATATTCTAAGACAGGGCTGGAATGGTAATCTGGCATACCAGGGATTTTCTTGGTGGGCTGACGCACTGGCCATACAAGTACTGACGGAAGCCCATTCATTCAGTTTCATTACATTACATGTTATTTATTTATTTAATTTATTCATGACACTGTATTGCCCAATCAAATCTCTTAATGTGGCCAGCCCCTCCCCTACCTTTGCTGTGCACTCATGGCTTGTAGAAAAAAGGTTTATTGTGGAAAAAGGGGTGAAAAGCTGAGAGAAAACAATAATAAGAAAGTAATGAAAGATGAAGCAAAATATGCCAAATTAACCGACATGTTAGCTGTCGCACCGTGAACAGTAGTACCAGTAACAACTAGTAACCAGGCATAACAGTCACAGGAAACTACTGCTGTTAGCACCAGCTGTGGAGAAGTTAGGAAGAGACAGAGGAAGGTGAAGTAAGTGTGGTAAGAAACTAGATGGAGGAACCTAATTAGGAAAGGAGAGATTCAAGGATTCAGGTCAATTGAACTGCGACTTTCACCATGAGCCACTGCTAACAGCTAAAATGTAGCTGTTAATTGTCACATGCTGCATAGGAACTAACCCAACAACTGTAGTAACCTGTTTAAAACTTGTTCCAATATCTTTAATCAAGCAAACTGAAAGTCGAGGCTTACTCCCAGCATAACATTTTCCAAACTTTCACTGGCTTTTGCCACTCAGTGGAAGTTAATCATGAAATATAATTAACTGAGATGATACCTAACTGGTGTGTTTCAGTGTTTTCCTGAGCAAATTGGTTTGGCTAACATTATAGTTTCATTCAGCTTCATAACTGGATACTTTTATTTAACTTTGTTTTGAACTTATCTCACTGGAGTCCTGTCAGTATATATGAAATAATTATTTAATTATTCCCTGGCGTAAGAAATGTGCTGTACTTTTTTTTGACAGCTGGTTTTGACTTCAGACTAACAAAAAGAAAAAAACAATGAATCCAGGAGGAAAGTGCAAGCATTTTTCCCAGGAGCACAAACATTTGGAGCAGCAAGTTGGTGTTGTATGTGGAACTCCTGATGCTCAGATTAAATGTTTTTGTTTTGTTTTTTTTTACTTTTATTCAGCTCTATTCTAAACACCAGCTGTCTGTAAGTTTTGTGAGTCTACTTGAATAAAAATCAAATCATTCTAACATCTGACCTGTTTGTTTTTGTTCAATTAGCAGCATGAGCTGTGGATAAATGTAGAATTGTAAGCACAGAGAAAAGCAACCCTTAATGGAAAAAACAAAACAGATACCACGTGCCTCCTTAGCAAGCTGTGTTGTCAGATTTCCTAACTATATTTCCTCCCATAGTTTGCCATATTTTTTCTTGACAAGCTGACATTGTTAAGTTTGTTTTTAATCAGGTGTGTCCTGAACAAAAACGGGCTTTTAGGTAAGTTAAAAAGGCTGATCAGTTATGTGAGTTATGAAGTGTAGGCTTGAGGACCCTCAGTCTTCTTGACTTCAAAATCACCACTTCAGAAAAACACTTAGAAGCTCTGATTTCTTCAGCTACAATAAAACTTGCTTTCAGTGCTGTAACTTTGTGCCATCAGAAACTGAATTTGAATAAGTTAAATTCGAATTTGAATTGCTCAGATTATATCTGAATTGTAACTTGAATAAATGCTTTTTAAAACTGAATTTGAAATAGCCTAATTTGAAATTCAATATACTGGTTTGAAAATGATCGTCACTAAATTGAAATTGAATTTTATATTTTGAAAATGAATTCATTTGCTTTGAAACTGTATTTTATCCTTTAAAAATGTAGCTCTCGAATAATTTCCATTTCAGTTCCAAAATTCAGTTTTTGGGGACTTACATCCAGTTCCAGAGTAATCCAGTGCAGATTAATAGAACTCCGTTTTACCAGTGGACCGAAAGTGTTACTGACGGGACTCTACAGCATCTTGAGCTGGATCTGGATCAAGACCTCAGAAGTCATGTCGCATGACCAGCGGATAAACTCTCAGGTTGGTAATAAATGTATTACATGTATAAGAACAAGCGTACAGTAGGGAAATGTGCAAAAGAATGTCCAGACCATTGTATCTTAGGTTTATTTATGTCTTACACAGCATCTGAACTCTTTAGCTAACTTAATAATTTTAGCTAAAGTGAATAGTTAGTCTAATTCATTAGTGCAGCATTACTGGATCACCTCTGTTTGAAGTGATATGATATGGTATACAACTATCAGTGAAACAGCAAACTTTGTTAAAAAAAAAACAACACTTCTCCTTCTCTAAACGTTTGGCCACAGCTGTAGATTACACTATCAGTGCTTGTTCACTCTTGTCAATAATTTCTAAATTTTCTTTGTGCAGTTGCAGGTAAACAATATCTAATATTTTATCTAAATGACTGCTTTGTCTTTGAAAAGGTGAAGAGCCTGAGGCCGATGACAGTCCAGTTCTACTCTAAGTACATCCTTACGGTGGCTCACAGGACAAGGCCACATTCCTGTCCTGCCAGAAGAGAAGAGAAACTTCAGAGTCTTCATGCAGTCCAACCACACCTGTCATATTCCGTATGGCAAGGGTCTCAAACTCCAGTCCTCAAGGGCCGGTGCCATGTAAGTTTTTCATGTGTCCCTGGTGCAAAACACCTGAATAAAATTAGTAGGGTATTAACAAGAGTATAGAACTTGACTGCATGCTGAAGTGGCAACCCCTAACCCTAATCAAGTAAATGTAAAATATACTTCTAAAAATACTTTTATTGCACCATGTTCATTCACTTATGAGCTGCTGTAAAAATGAATCAAATGGCTGAATTGCCACCTCAGCATGCAGTCAAGTTCTATAGTCTTGCTAATGACCTACTAATTGTATTCAGGTGTGTTGCAACAGGGACACATGGAAAAGTTGCAGGACACCGGCCCTCGAGGACTGGAGTTTGAGACCCCTGCCGTATGGTGTTCATGCAGTTTTCTACCCAACAGTTACAGCATGTCTGACTGCCTGTTCAGCATATGCAAAAAATATATGATGAGTTTAAGCATGTGATGACAAAGGCCTTCAATTATGGTGTTTGTCATCACATGTCACAGACATCTGGATGATCATCTGGAATAAATAAAAAACTAAAGAAAACTTGTGTTACTTCATCTTTTATCTTTATTATTATTATTGTTCTTATTTTACATTTTTCATTGTTAGGCATTAGGTTTATTTTTAGTAGTCCTTTCCAACTTCTTTCCCTCTTCCATGTTACTGTGTCAGCTTGTCAGCATCTATTTGGGGTTGGGAGTGGAACAGAAAGTAAGGAAATCCAAAGTGCCATTAAAACCAGGAGAGGTTCTTATATTTCAGAAGAAGGGATTATTAAAAAGAATTCAAAAGAAATGACCTCAATGCCATATTTTATTTAGGAACCCTAGAGAGCACTTTGCAAAATAACACATTCTTATAATTTCACCCTCTGAAGGGCCAAACTACGACTGTCAGGGAAGGTGATGTAGGTACAGAGCATGTGAGAGTGATCAAGTAAATGTCTCTTGTCTAGATGAAGGCACGAGAGGGATCAATGGCAACTCGTAGAGATAGATTCAGTATCTTCAGTGGACACTCCATTTCTGGCACAAAACACCTGTAAAAGAAAAAAAACATTTTCCCGATTGGGAGAGCTAAGTAAAGATTTCAGGTTAGTATCTCAAAAGTTATTTGACTTATTTTCTCAGAAGTTTGAGTTAGTAAGTTGACATTTGAGATGCTAAAATCAAAATGTTGAGATACTGAGCTGAAATTTTGACTTCTGGATGGGAAGTTTTTCTCTTTTGTGTTTGTTTTTTGTTTATTCTGAGGTGGAAACAAGCTTCCACAGAAAACCGCTCTGAAACACGCTGCTGTTGAAATACTGCCATCGAGAGGCAGATGCTGTCATTACGTAGGACACAAAAGATTCATTGTGGGACATGTAGTTTACATACAAACTATGGTAATTTTATTGCTTTTAACTTCCTGTGGGCCATAAAATAATTTGGCAAGTGGGATTCACCTTGTGTTTGAGTGGCTTGTAAGGTGTAATATCTGAAGAGGAGGGAGTTGGCAATTCCTGTATTATTAGCAGGCAGCACGTAGACACTTAGGCACACTATTAACTTACATGGACCCCTAAAAACTACTACACTAAATGTGTCAAACAATAACAGTACGTTACACTTTTTCTTCTTGCTCTGCAGATTATTTTAATAATGCACATGGTGTCTAACCCTAAAATCTTGTTGACTGGGTTTATTTTTATTTTTATTTATTTATTTTTGTCATATCTAGCAAAAATATTACCCCAAAAATATTTTGGGGCTAAAGACAAAACTTTTGAGTCTGTGTGATTATTTATCTATCGATTGCATGATTTGAAAAACAGCCACACCTTTGACTGTAAATGAAAATGAAAGTAAATATGGGAACGATTAAGCTATATTCTGTAGCACCAATGCTAGCTCAAACATGCAGTGCTGACAATGTAAGGAAGAAGAACAAACACGGTAGGACATCTAACAACTATCCTTACAGATAATAATAATGCATTGGGACATGCCCGAGATTCAAGTTTTGTGTCTGTAATATTAAATATTATCTGATGAGTTTTATTCATTTTTTATTACAATATAAATTGGTAATCTGTAACAGCAATTGACCTAACTGTATACTTCCTACTGAACTTGAGTGTATCTCCATTCACCCTGTCCTGTATTCTAATTTAAAGATAAAAAGACAAACATTATGAATTAAATAAGTCTATTTAACTGTTAAATGCTACTACATAATATAAGATGACCTAAATTAATTTAATAAAATACATAAAATAAAACATTGTACAAGATTTGTTTTTAAAAAATGCAGTTATATATTTTTTTTAAAAAGCAATTGCTAAATTTTTTGCAAAGGGAAAAGCCTGGAAGAAGTTTTGAGTATAAGAACGGTAAGTCAAAGTTATGAATCAGCCCCACCATTACTGTAAATGAAAGTGAAAATAACTCTGTGACCCCAGTAAACTATATAAAATCTGTTGTTGATAACACACCACACTTTTTACTACTCAGGCTTTTACAATAGTACAACAAAAGTACACCTTCAAGTATGACTTCAACAAATAATATGTAACACATTTCCAATGCTTTCACTAAAAACTGAACATTATAAGAATTGCAAATGTGTGTAACTTTTTGTGTTTTGTCCTCTTTATTATTCATCATCAGTGTAAGTACACCACAGTGTTTGTTACTGTGTTTGAAGAACTTTTTGGACTCAGTTACTGTGGAGTATACATACATACATGCAGTGTTTTAATTAATTATCCTCAGTTTAGTCTCTATTACTAAAATCTTGTCACCATGGACTGTTCACAGGGAATGAGATTATAAAGGTAAAAAGATTTAGTCTTTTAAAATACTCAATACTGCCACCTAATGTCCACAACTGAGCATGTTTTTGTGACTTTCTAAAATGAGAGAATATCATTAAACAATATCTTAATCAGAGTGTAAGAGGAATACAATATGGTTTGTTAAGGCTCAATGAAACATACCGTGTTAAAGGTTACAGCTGATTGTTTGATTTTGATATTTTGATGATGCATATTAATATTAAGAACAAGGATGTTACAACATTCCTTTTTTGTAGCTTTGCTATTTTTATGACAATAAACAAAACATATTTGAGTTTTGAATAAAAGACAAACAAAAAGAAAAACTTATTAGATTTCACTTTTGATTCTGTGTGAATATCTGTTGCTTATTAGGCATGATAGGAAAAACAGTAAAGGAAACACCTCTTTTATTGTAAATGACAATAAGAGTAAATGACTGACCAAGTACAGTAGACTGGGGCTGGTTGTTACACTTTCTACTATAGCAATCATAGCTAATCATTGAAACATCTTTCAACAACTATTCCTTCGTTAAATCAAAGTGTAAGGTGCTAGCTCAAAGTGGGTAACCCTTTCAAAAATGAAATCATTAATTTAGGAAAAAGCCATCAACAACACTCTGGCACTTTGTAAAAGCCAACTCCATAGTGGGGTTGGCTGTCCTTGAAGTTATCAATGTGGTTTCAGTAAAAACAATTGTGATTAAAAAAAAAAAAAAAGTATAACTTTTATTTTCAGATAGAAAAATCACTAAGTTTAGAAATGAACTCCACCTAATGCCCCTTGTGTTTAAACTGTGAATTTGAACCAGTGATAATTATTGTCGATTATGAACATTGGGGAATTTATAGTGCTTTAATAATGTAACCTTTTTTAAAAACCACTAAACAACTGAGAACAAATTTCCCCATTAAGTAACTGTATTTTGAACTGATCTATCATTGATATAGTTAAAAAAGGCCAGAAGTTGCCAATATATTTTAAAAGATAGGTAACCTGTGCAATAGTGAGCAAGTCAGTGTATGTGAGTGTATGTGTCAGAAAATTTTGATGCATGCTCAATTATCCTGGTAAGAAAACTTTCTGGGATCTCCATTTTAAGGTTTCTAGTCTTGATTTAGTAACTTTGTAACTTACCCAGCCACTAAAGTCAGTTTGAACAAATGTATACCCCTGAATTGCCAGGGGTACAATCTTTGTGAGCATGGATACCACACTTCCTTGGGGCAGCTATTGGTATGTGGTTCAATACAAACTATTCTAAGAACCATAAAAATATCACTATCTTTACATGCCTGGCTGCTAAATCATTCTCATACTCCGGATCCTGGACCAGTGACACAGCCATGTCCAGCTGACCAACATTTTGACCTAGCTAGCACAAGACTTTAGCTAGCTCATAAAATACTGATTCAAATCAAAGCTAATACTATTAATGTCAATTTTATGTCAATATTGTGTGATCTTTAGTACAAAAACAACAGCAACATGAAAAATTATTCTGCCCCGCTACTAAATACCACTGCAGAATGAACAAATATTCTGGTCAAATGTGTGATACAGACAGAATTTCACAGCGCCCTCTAATAAAACACCAACAAATAATGTGACAAGGAGATCTTGTCCACCCTCTTCCAGGAATCTCTCCCTCTTTTACAACTTTTACAACAGTACAGAACATCATAAACTACTTCAATAATAAACATAAAAGTAACACATTTCCAAAGCTCTCACCAACAAATGAACATTATGGAGCTTTAATTTTTGTGATAAGACTCCCTAAACACTACCAGTATAAGAAAATAACAACCAGCAAACTGTTATTCACACGACAATGAATATGTCAAAATATAGAAATGCATTATTTTCAATAATGTGTGCAGTGTAGCAGTTTGTAAGGTCTGACATTAAAATCATGTCACTGTAGATTGTTGATGGACAACAATGTTAACACAGATTAAATGTTTTAAATTCATCAACACTGCCACCTATTTAACTTATTACTACATACAGAAGATAAGATGATATAAATCAACTTGGTAAATCAGTACTTTGAAACAGCTTGAATTATACTAACGATGCTCAAGGGCATTACAATGTTTCTGTCATTTATAATGTTTTTTTTGTTTTTTTTCAGGCAATCATGTTTTGCCCTGAATGTGGAACTGAAGTGGACAGGACATTTAAATTCTGCCCTGAATGTGGCTACAAGTTATTTCTTTTGTCTCAAAAAAAGGCTCAAGGTAAGTTTCCTGTCAAAATAGTAAAACTTATATTAACCCTAGTTCAAGGAGTTCATTTCCAACGATAAAACAGTACTGTAGGTGGATGTTTAACCAGAGTGAAAATGACACAGTCTGAAACACAAGTATAGTCATTTCCATTGTTCTTCCCCCAAAGGGAGGGTGTATGTAACCAGTTTTGTTTGTTTGTCTGTTTGTTAGCAGTATAGCATCCACAGTTTTCATTATTTTAAATTTGGTGAAAACTTCATAATACCCACAATTTTTTATGGATTGTCTTCAATCTTCACAACAATATGCTAGGCCTTAGAGGACATGAGGACCTAGGTTTGCCAAGCATTTGATCTTAACTTTCATTGTTGTCAAAGTTGATTCTGAATAGAAAAATTCAAGAAACCATATCAAGTAATATATCATATGAAAGGGCATGGAGAGAGCTGTACAACACACTTTTTATTTTTCAGTACAACACCCTATGACATCACAATGATGCCATAAAGTTTCACAAAATAGCACACCGCAGGAATACATCTTAAAATCTTAAAAAAGTTTTACAGCTTATACAAGCCAAAGATATCAGTCCAATCTGCTCCATTTAGGTAATCACTGGTAAAGATAACAAAATATAGCATTTGAAAATGTCATGCTTTGTGGTCATAGGTCAAAGGTCAGGGTCATATGAATAAGGAAAAAGCTTTATTTTACATTGGATCATCTACAATGCCATGTTTACTGTGATTAGATATATATATAATACTTACATAAAAATAATTGTTAAACAGATGGTGCCACATCAACACATAAAATTTCAACCACTACTAAGGAGAAAACCCAAAAGGAGGATCAAGACCAGGCTCCAAAAGAAGATAAAGGTATAAAGGAAAACACCACCAAAATACAGGTAAAAAAGACTTCCTTGCTTGTTTTACACCAAGATTATCTAGAGCAGTAAACAAGCTATTAAAAATACAAGAAAATGCTTTTGCAGACCTTCCAGGTTTAGCTTTGACTGGTGTTTGTACTTTTGAGCACAAGAACCCAGGTTTGCTCCTGTTTAAGGGTTTTTTGAATTTTGTAATTGTAATCGGTGGTGTTTCTTTTCCCTCCGCCTTGGTTATTTTATTGTACCAAGATCTTATTGGGTTTAACTCTAATTACTGTACAGTCATTCCAGAGTTATGAGTTTGACTTTCATTTAAATTTCTTTTGAGTTATGTACTTGCTAGGCATTTTTTGACTGGTTTTATTTTGACTTTGTACCAAGTTTAGTCTTTTAGGATCCTTAGTCTTTAGTTTTTGTTACTTTCTGTTAGTTAATTTTCTGTTAGTGTTTAGAATTTACAATTTTGTGTCTGTGTTATTCTTGCCTTCCCCAGTGTCCCCCAGTACTGTGTTAAATGTGTGTTTCTTGCCTCTGTGTTTAGTTCTATGTTACTTCCTGTATTACTCTGCAAGTTCTTGTCTCTCATGTCTTCCTTTGAGCTTTATTCGTCTACGCTGATTACATTCAGCTGTGTCTTATTACCCTTGTGTCCTCTTTTCCCCTGAATAACTTCTTTATGTATTTGTACCCTGTATTTGACTGTGCTTTTTTTGTCACACAACACAGTGTGTGCTTTTTTCCTCCTGTTCTTTTTTAACTTTGTAATTTTTATGTTCTGGACTTTCATCAGAACATGAAAAGCCACATTAAAGGCCTGCTATTTGTTAACTTCAATCCTGTCTCTGCTGTTTGCATTAGCCTCCCATCTCTCTACCCTTTTATAGCACAGTAATACAAAAAGTGTTTAATTTCTGCTTCTAGAAATTATCAATTTGAAATGGTATTTCCTGAACTAACTGTGTAGTTTTTTTCAGGGACAGTTGGCTACTGAGGATTCTGAGCTGGACAGCAAAGGTGCTGCATCATCAGATAGCAATACAGACCCAGCCACATTCGAAAATGAAAGTGCATCCTCATCTCTTCACCAGACACAGTTGGAGAGTGAACTAGCAGCTTGTGAGGAGGAACAGAAGCAAAATGCTGTGGCTGCTGAAACTAACTCTGAGTCATGCAGTGAGGCAACACCTGAAACAAACCCGTCTGTTCCCACAACACGACCCTCCCCTAAACCTGCCCACAGCAAAATACCAGCACATCAAACAAGGGATTCATCAGATATAAACAAAGATGACACCCCAGATCCACATCAAACTCCTGCTGACAAGCTAAGTGATGTTCATTCTGGACCCTTGTCTAACTCCAAAGATTCCCCAACAACCAAAGAAGCTGACTCTACTGTCCCTGAATCATCTGAGGACATATTAATAGAAGCCAAAGCAGCAACACAGCCTGCCTCACACCAAGATACAAACAAGACAACATTTCATGAGATTCAAAATCTCTCTCGGAAGTCAGCTGATAATGAAAACTCCATGAACACAGATCAAAGTACATTCACAAAACAGACTGACAGGAAAAAAGACCAAGTAGAAGGAGATGAGACGTGTTATTCAGATGATCAAAATACCACAAATTCAGAGAAGTCTACAAGACGCGGCCCAGTAACAGAGGATACCACCAAAGACACTGAGGTATTATGACGTCAAACACAGAGTTTTAACCTCAACCTGAATTTTATACAGAAATGCAAAACAGTAACACAAATAAAAAGTTAACATTTTATAATTACAATAGAATATAATGAGAAATGTAGTCTAGTCATGTAGCAATATTAAAACAGGAAATAAAACTATCCTCTTTCTGAAAATAAAACAATGTTTTACCTGATTTGAACCAAACTTATCAACTGCAGTACAGCTTTTAAAAATAGAGGAGCAAGGTTCTGCAGATCTTTCAAGTTCAGTTTGAAAAGATGAACGCCGGCATTTCTGCTTCCAGTGAAATCTTGTCTCCAAGAAATATTTATCAGTTTGAAATGGTATTTCCTGAACTAACTGTGTAGTTTTTTTCAGGGACAGTTGGCTACAGATGATTCTGAGCTGGACGGCAAAGGTGCTGCATCGTCAGATAGATGGGGGGCAGAGCCTGCCCCACACCAAGATAGACACAAGACAACATCTCATGAGATTCAAAATCTCTCTCAGAAGTCAGCTGATAATGAAAACTCCATGAACACAGATCAAAATACCTTCACAAAACAGGCTGACAGGAAAAAAGACCAAGTAGAAGGAGATGAGACGTGTTATTCAGATGATCAAAATACCACAAATTCAGAGAAGTCTACAAGACGCGGCTCAGTAACAAAGGACACCACCAAAGACACTGAGGTATTATGAAGTCAAATACAGATTTTTAACCTCAAACTGAATTTTATGCAAAAAGGCAAAATCATAGTATGAGGAGAAAATATTCAATTTTATAACAACAAGTAACATATATTAAGGAATATATTTATCCAGCAATAGTTAAACAGGAAACCACAGATTTTTCTTTCTGGAAGTAAAACATTGTTTTGTCTGTTTATTTCAAAAATGGAAGAACCGGTTTCTCCAGACCTTCAAGTTCATCTTCCACAATGTCCTGTTTGTCTCGTTCAGACAGTGTGCTAACTTACTGGTTCCCCTTAGTTATGAGTTTGCAAAGACAAACATCATGTTTGAACTAAAAAGTGGCACATCTTTGTGTGTATTAGAGATAATACGTTATTAGGATTAACTACAAAAACAGTGTAATTTCTGCTTCCAGAGAAACCTTATCTCAATAAATACTTAAAAATTTGAAGAGGTATTTGGTGAACTAACTATGTAGCTATTCTTTAGGTACAATTGGCTGCTGATGAATCACAGCCAGACAGAGAGCATTCTACAAGACCAGAGAACATTGCAACCCCAGTTCCAGCAGAAAATGGAAGCAGATCCACATCCCTTCTGCAGACACAGCTGGGAAGTAAATTAGCTACTCTCCCTCAAGGTATAGAGTCTTGTAATAAGAAAGAGGGACATCTTGCTGTGACTGCTGAAAGTGACTCTGAATTATGCAGTAAGGCAACACCTGACACAAACCTATCAGTTTCCACAACGCCAGTAACAAAGGACACCACCAAAAACACTGAGGTATTATAAATTCAAATACAGAGTTTTAACTGACAAACTGAATTTAGTACAAAAATGCAAAATTATAAAATGAGGGAAAAGATTTTTAAATTGTAACATTTATGAAATTTATGAAATGTTTTTTCCAAGCTGAAACTAATTTACCTAATATAAATTAATTATCCATTTTCATAAGTAGAAGGTGAAAATTGACATATTGTCGCTCTACATTAAACATATTTTTCTGAATAGCAATCAGATTCTTGTAGGACTTAAGGAGTTTTATTTTCTTTTATTCATACAGTATATAAAATAAGAAATAATACTGTTGGGGTTTTCTTTAACATTTTTTTTTTTTTTTTTACATTTATAAGGCTACTTCCACTAACTCAAATAAGGAAACAGGTGCACATCTGGCAAAAGAACAGCAACCAGGCAAAAGAGATGTAGTTAGCTCCAGGCTATCAACTTCATCCTGCCCTCCCCTTCATAGTGATTTCCAAGTGGGCCATCAGAGACCACAAAAGTAAGTAACAGGATGTAGAATATACATATTTGAGTTAATATTTTTAACCATCAAATTAATTATTTGCTTATTTCCTTTTATTCCAGTTCATCAGTCAGTGAAGGAATATCTGTGTATTTTCATGTTGTCATTTCTAAGGACTTTCATTTGGATCCAGAGAATGACGTTGTTGAGTTAAAATCTGAAGCACTGTTAGGAAGCTGGGATGCTTGCATCAAAATGTTCCCCAGGTATATACTTTTGTTTGTTTGTTTGTTTGTTTGTTTGTTTTCACAACTGTTCCAAAACAAGGGTTTTATATATTCTCCACTGGAAAACAACGAGAGTGAATTTAGATGTGATTAAATATTCCTATTTTTGCCAGTATAGAAACTATATTAGCCTCCATCAAATAATTAGATTGTTTGTCATCTTGTAATATTGCTATCTCTAACAATAACTTTCTGTTTAATAGGTCTCTTGGAGATAAGGGATATCTTGTTGAAGGGCATGTTAAGATTCCTAAGGGAAAACTTCATGAGAGTATACCCTACAAATATGCAGTTTACAAGCCAAGTAAACACGAGCTCATCTTTGAGGTCATCTACCAGGAACAGAAAAATGACCTTATCAACAGATGCTTGTTAATCAAACCAGAGCTTTTAACAAGAGAAGGTAAATTCACTTTATTGATACAGACTTTGCAAATATTAGATTCAGTTACTTTATTTAATAAATGCAAAAACCTGAGGAAAACAATGATTTAATAGCGGGCCTTAATGCACGCCCATTTGTTATACTAAGAAAAAGTCTGGTTTGTTGATGTCACATCCACAAGAGAGCAAACCCTCTTCGCCTTCACCCCCTGCTAATCTCTAAATAAGGAAGGAGGCAGCCTTTGGTCTACTTAGTCAAACAACAGACATTTTCACTGGAGAGATGTTTATACTATTTTTACTGTCTGTGAGAGTATGGTTTTATTGCAAAGAATCCTCTGCAGTCAGTTGTTGACACTGGAAAAATAATTTGCATATATTCTCTCCTTTGATACCACAATACTTAAACCTTAACAATACCTTAGTAAAGTATTCCTTGATATATTTTGCTAACTACATGTAAGAAATTGATTACATCAACAATTTTGTGAATTTTAGCAATCAAAGTGCTGTATACAACAAGCCTCAATGCCACCTATTCATACACACACTTTTGTCTACATTTAAGTGCTTTCTGTCTAACATTTAAACATATTCACACTCCGATGAAGGCTTCAGGGAGCAACATGGTCTTTGGTGTCTTGCCCATGAATATTTAGACATGCAGGCAACATGCCTTCAGAGAACTGCTGCAGATCAAGGCTTTGGAGCAGTATATCACAGATTGCTACGCCAGTATTCTACCATAGCAAAAGGCATGTCCACGCAGGCCCATATTATGTAGCTGTGCGTGAAATGTGGGTCTGTGTGGGTCTGCCTATAGTGTCCCCATATGGGCTCCAAGGGGTCATGTTTACTGAGATAGTTCAACAAGCTGAAAGGAAAATTTGCAAATGTCAGTTTTTAAGGAAATTCTAATGTAGGCGATTATACATTTTTTGTTAGACACTACATTCTCATTATTGAGAACCCTGAATATTTCAGATGTGTTGTTGAGGAAATACATTAGCTAAGCTGTCATTTCCATGTCCAGCATCTCCAGTAAACGTAAGTAAATTACAGAAAGCTGTGCAAGCAACGTACAAGGTTTACACCAAAGAGCCGCTGCACCACCTGTGGCTGGATTTTGAATGACAGGTCATTTTGGGAAGCTATGAATAGGCAGTCGTCAGTTGTTTTTAAAGTCTTCTCACAGGACTTCTTTATGAAAAGCCATGCATAGGTCACAGCATGTGTAAAGAACCGTCTGACCAACTGAATAATAAATGTAACCATTACTAAACTTGGCATATTTTGTGCTTCAAAGGTGAATGGCATCAATATGATGATATGATACATCCCAAATTAAACACCTGGTGGTTCACCTCTTGGTACTGGAATACTGCAAAGAAAACTGTGATGGAAGGGAGAGACCAAGCTGGCTGGGAAATGTTAAAAATAATCTTTGATCTTCTCACAACCTGGAATGAACAAAATGTAGAAAACTTCTTTCTCCTGCTGCAACAGTTCATTCATACATACAGTTGTCCTCTACTTCATGACGGTATCGAAAAACGGTGGGGATTACCATATGGTTCAGAACAGGTAAATAACAAGTGTTTTATGTTTCAACATATTACATCCATATTCCAACAGTATAAGATAGAAGTACTGAATGTTTTCCACAGGACACTGTGTATTGACATCAGTTCTGACATTCACCCTTTGCCTTTTCCAGATAAAAAACCTTCTAAAAAAGTTTCTAGATGAAAATATCGGTCTCAGGGCCCGAAAGAAAAAAGAACCAGTACAATCCTTGCTACCAAATCTCTATGCAGGGATTATTGGTTTGCTTGTCTGCAACAAGTATCTGAAGGACAGCGTGAGAGATAAACTTTCCATTCTATGTAGTCTTCTTTGTCTGCCTAAAATGGCACAGGACAAGTTTGCCATTTTCTGGGAAAACTTTGCAAAACCTTTGACAGATAAAAAAAGGTAATTGTGGTTTATTTTAAAGAATAAAATTAAAGGCATAATAACAATGATTGTATTTTTACAAAGATAATATGGGAGACAAGAACAACCCAGTTTAAAGTTAAAATTTACTAAAACATTATAAAATGTGTTTGTTTATATACAATAGTTGCAAAGCTGCAATTTATCATCACTTTGGAATTCAATCACCTATAATCTGATCAACCTGATTTGACTTTGGTGCAACAAACAATGTTGTGGGTTTTCCAGTGTAGTGCTCGTGTTAAAATGTCTGAAAAAATGAATGTCCCCTGTCCTGTATTATGTGAATTTTTTGCTGGTCTTGTATGTTTGCTGATCTCTCTACTTATACAGAGTTGCAGATGCAGTGGAGGACCTTTGCCACACTGCTATAACACACTCTACTGAGAAGTGGATCTTGGTCATCCCTCTGATTCATCTGCTGAGAGAAGAAAGCAAACCATTTGAGCCAGTTACCCCAGTCTTGAATCCACAGTTTGAATCCTGGAGAGGCTTGAGGGGAATCAAAGGAACTAGCCACGTACAGTAAGTGTTTGTGCCCTATACAGAGGTTAAAGTGTAGTTAAATTTGTCTGGTCCCATTTATCAGCCCTGACCCTAACCCTTTTAACTAGGAATCAGTTTGAGATCATGAAAGAACATGCATACCTGGCAGCCATTGATCGTCTTCTTGTGCACTCTTGGATGTCTCTGATACGGGTGGATGACCTAATGAGCTTCATGTCCAGTGTGAGAGTTGAACTACTAGACATTCTTCATTATTTGCAGTTCCGCATCAAATCTGGCATAACTCATCCCATGTACAAGGTATATATTCTTAAAACAGTTATTTTGTTTTTATAATAACAAATAGCAAAGTGAAAATTAAAATTAATATTAATATCAAGTTTTACTTATATTTAATATTTAATACTTACATTTAATATTATATAACTAAGTAATACCTAGCTATATAAAATTAAGTTTCTGTCACCTAAATATGTAACTTCCCTCAGTTCTATAGAAATAAATTATTAATTAAAATTACTATTTAATTTATTATTATTAATTAATTACTTTTAAATTAATAGATTTTTATAATGAGCTAATATTATGAATTATTATTTTGATTGCAGCTGTTTTTAATAAGAAAAGCTTTTTTCTAGTTTTTGTGAGGGGGTTTATGTCTGCTGTGTGACAAGAGACTGAATGTTGTGTTCAAAACTGCCCCAAGCCAGACAAAATATATAAATAAAATAAATAATTACAAATAAAATGAAACAAAAAAATAGTAACCCCAAGTAGCAACCCCAAAAGTAAATCAAAAATGAAAGTCAACACTGACTTTTGATTTAATACAGGGTTATAATCCTTCTCTGCCAAGTTCTCACTGTAATCCATTTCACAAATGAATGTTTTATTATGCAGATTTATTTTGTTTAATTTTATTTATAGCACTCAACTGATCTGATATGCAAAGACCTGTGACTAGCTAAAGTCCCTTGTCACATGATATATTAGCTAAAGCCTAAAAACAAATTTTGGAATAGGAGCAGGAGCTGAAGTCTCTCCTAGACCACACTGATTTATAAAATACTGAAAGGTTACTCTAGATTTTATGTCCAGTGACATGTGTGTTGTTGCATTTAACAGCTATGTGTCTTCACATTCAATAAATATCTTCTATGATTCTGATTACAGGTTCTGAAAGATTTTACATCCCATGTCATCAAAAGAGAAGGTCGCCAAAATAACAGGTACAATAAAAAGCCTCTGTCTGTCATTATAGCCCAGTATCTCTGAAGAAGTATCAATACTGATTTTCAGCGTCAGTGCTGATGGCAGTCTAACAATAAAGTAATGTTTTCTTCTCCTAGCTTCGATGACAAAAATGGAGAGTGTTGTCTGAAAACTGCAGTAATGCTTCTTGGCTCTGTCTGCAATTTCACAAAAGGTCCAAATTACTCTGACCTTCCTCTCCACTTCCTTGAGCTAGTCTGTCTGATAGCCAAGGTCTATGGCCACAATGATTCCCAGGTGAGAGCTGCTTGTTAGTCGGTTGGACTACCATATGAGCAAAATGTCTTTATGTTTCTTTTAGCTAAACCTCAAAATTCAAAGAATACTTAAATTTGAATGCTTAAATGCAATTGTAGATTTATCACATTGACAGCGTTTAGTTTATTTTATTTTATAAAGAAATTTACCACTGTTACAGACAAGAGAGCGAATTTGGGAAGAGTCATTTGGGGAGACATTAGAAACAATGAGGAAGTGGCGGAGAAATACCTTCAGTAATAAACTGCTCAGTGAAAGGAATCCTTTGCAGTTTTCTGTACCCAATGAAATAAAGGTAAGTAGAAATTAAGTAAGATCTTGTTCTCTGTTATGGTTTCATATAAATAATTTACTTTTCTCATCAGCACAGTAGCCACTTAATAGTGAACTTAGATATAGCTCATCTTACAAAACAAAAAAGAGGGAATCAATGTACACTACTAGTCAAAAGTTTGGACACACCTTCTCATTTAATGGATTGACTTAATTTTTTTCTACTTTCTACATTGTAGATACAAACTGAAGACATCAAATATATGAAGCAAGATATATGGAATTATGTAGCAAAGAAAGAAAAAGATAAATAAATCTAAATATGTTTTATATTTTAGATTCCTCAGAATAGCCACCGTTTGCTATGTTGACAGTGCTGCAAACTCTTGGCCTTCTCTCAGTGAGCTTCATGATGTAGTCCTGAAATGGTTTCACTTCACAGGTGTGCCTTGTCAGGGTTCATTTGTGGAATTTCTTGCCTTCTTAATGGGGTTGGGACCATCAGTTGTGTTGTGCAGAAGTCAAGTTGGTACACAGCTGACAGCCCTATTAGACAACTGTTAGAATTCATGTTATGGCAAGAACCAATCAGCTAAGTAAAGAGAAACAACAGTCCATCATTACTTTAAGAAGTGAAGGTCAGTCAGTCTGGAGAATTGCTCAGACTTTGAATGTGTTCCCAAGTGCAGTCGCAAAAACCATCAGCAATGGAACTGGCTGGCATGAGGACCACCCCAGGAAAGGAAGGCCAAGAGTCACGTCTGCTGCTGAGGATAAATTCATTCAAGTCACCAGCCTCAGAAATCGCACCTCAGATTAAAACCCAGATAAATGCCACACAGAGTTGGCGTAGGGGGTGCTTTGCTGGTGGCACTGTTGGGGATTTATTCAAAACTGAAGGCAGACTGAACCAGCATGGCAACCACAGCATCCTCCATCCCATCCGATTTGGTGTAGTTTGACCATCATTTATTTTTCAACAGGACAATGATCCCAAACACACCTCTAGGCCGTGTAAGGGCTATTTGACCAAGAAGGTGAGTGATGGAGTGCTGCACCATGACCTGGCCTCCACAGTCACCTGACCTGTGGAGGTCAACCTAAACCCAACTGAGATGATTTGGGATGAGATGGACCACAGAGTAAAGGCAAAAGGGCCAAAAGGGCCAACAAATGCTCAGGATCTCTGGGAACTCCTTCAAGACTGTTGGGAAACCATTTCAGGTGACGACCTCATGAACCTCATCGAGAGAATGCCAAGAGTGTGCAAAGCAGTAGTCAAAGCAAAGGATGGCTAAAATATTAAACATGTTTTGAGTTATTTCACACTTTTTTGTTTACTACATAATTCCACATGTGTTCATTCATAGCTTTGTTGCCTTCAGTAAGAATCTACAATGTAAATAGTCATGAAAATCAAGAAAAAACATTAAAGGAGAAGGTCTTGATGCATGCTAAATCATCCAGGTAAGTCAATCCCAAAAAGTCCTTGATCATTAATATTCAAATTCTCTGCATATTAATGATCAAGGAACTGACCTCCCAGCCCATTGTTCTTTCAGTGGTGCTAGTTTCAGTCACTATGCAAATGTACTGTTTATAAGATTGGGGAAACCTGCAGTCAGCTGAGACTGAAGAAGTCACTTGGATGAGCAAAACATTTCTACCGCTGAAAACGCTACATCCAGATGAACATCATCAACTTTTGGGGATTAAAGGAGAAGATGTCTCCAAAATTTTGACCGGTAGTGTATATTGTTGCCTCGTCTTTGCCCATCTCAACTCTACATCCAATCTACCTCAAATGGGAGCGGGAGAGGAAAACAGCTGACAACAGATGCCGACTTGGGAGATGACATGAAACAGTGTCTGCACCACATGTTTCGGGATATCACGTTGCATAATCCACCAGAACTGATACAAAGCAATATCCATGTACACCATTGCAGCATGTCCTCCCGAATGCCAAGGCAAAAAAATTGGGTCATAATTCATTCGAAAGTTCCAAAGGCAGCTCCCGCCAAAGCCACAACATGGATGACCCTGCATCACCGCTGATTGCAGTGCAAACCAAGCATGTCCCTAATTAAGGGGTGCATCAGCTGGATAATTCTTTTTCCTTAATAAATGAAATAATCTTAAAAACCTACGATTTGTATTTACAGTACTCAGGTTATCTTTGTCTAATATTCAAATTTATTTGATGATCTAAAACATGTAAGTGTTACAAATATTATTTTCTTAAAAAGAAAGAAATGAGGAAGGGGTTTAAAACATTTTCATAGTTGGGGACGAAAGCAAGTGAACAATAGTCTCATTTTATTTCCTTTTGTTGTTGTTACAACAACACTGTACAAACTAAGTGTTCACCACAGGTTTTTTGCTTTTGTTTTGTTTCATTTTTGTTTTTAATTAAATGTGTACCACATTTATTTTCTGTGAAGTAAAGCACATTAATAAAAAAAATATCTTTTTTTTCCCTACAAGAATAGCTTGTGTGATAGGTTTATTAAAGTACTGATCAAGTATGGACTTGATCCTTATTGAAGCTTACAGTCAGCTCTAAGCTATTGTTTTTACACATATAAAAAAGAGCCTGACATAACTAGAACTATGAATTAGTTTTTGAAAAAAGAGAACTAAAATCAAACCAATTTCATGAAAAATTGTTTTACCTACAGGATTTCTTTTGATATCGGCACACTACTGTTCACTAAGTACTCTAGGCTAAATCAGTCACAATTGCAGCTATCTGGATTAATAATGCGTCACGCCTCTTTTTAAGTAGCTGTCCTAGTTAGTTTTTTTCTTCAAGTGAGAAACGAACTCCCAGCTGTCTGCCTCTCCTTTTCTAGAATCATTTCAAATCATTTATCATTTCAAATATAGCAACAAACAAACAAACAATTAAATTATAAATACTAGGACCACTTGTTACTGTCAAGCATCTAAGTCTAATACCACTGCAATTGGCGGTGGTATCAAACAATCTTCTGTGAAATTTGAACGGTTTAAGTCCTTAGTTTTCTGGACTGTAATTTCAGAGTTTCACATTTTAATACTTTTTTTATACAGTACAAGTTAACATGCCGATTAGTGGGCGCTGCATTAATCTATCAAAATGCACATCTTTTTTGTAGGTATGGAGCCATCTCCTGACAGTATCTTTTAGTCGTGAGAAGCACACTAAAAACTGGAGAACTACATTCATGAAGGATTTTGAAGGCAAACTGAAAAATGTATGAATGAATTTATATTTGAGTTATCATCATTACATGTGCACCTGAAAAACATATTGAGGATATGTGCTTGTGTGCTAGGAAAATCCTGTAAATCAAATTGGAATATACTGTACCACAGTGGAAAAGGCGAGCAACACATGTCCATCATTATGCAGCACAATGGAGAAATGTGCACTGGAGGCAGTTGCACGTATTTGTCAGGTATGATTTTAAAAAAATTATGAAAAATGCTTATTAATTTCACATTATATAATTGTATATTCAATTGTATATTCAATGGAAATTGAGGGGGGGGCGGGGGGTTAATAGAAAAAGTCGTAACTTCATATTAACACACACACACACATTAACCTATTCCCCTTTTTCTGCTTAGGATAAATCTGGTGAAGGGGTGTTGAATCTTTTGAAAAGACATAATATCACAAAGTTTCTGAAGCTTATGTCTGTTGTTGTGGTGGAGTCATGGCCCAAATACAATGGAGAGTACATTCAAGGCGAAGACTTAATATTTGAGTATCTTATGAACTGGCCCATGGCCAAAACTATCTTCCAATTGGCAGGTAAACTTTAAAATTGAAAAAAATGTACTACTACTCTTTATTAATGTCTAGATTATTGTTACTGTCTAACATAATATTCTTTGCCCATTTCTATGTATTGCCCATTTCATGTTTATATTATATTTTACATAAATAGGTGAATATAAATGCCTGGCTGTGGGTTTGTAAGGCTGGATTTGTTATTTGTGTAGTTTATCTATTTAACAAGTTTTAGAAAATAAATGTAGAAAGCCATGAACAGACTTTTATTTTATTATATCTAAAAAGTCAGTAAAATGTGTTTGGGTTTTATTACTCTTGTTTTCCAGGTGCAAGAACAGGATTGGTTGAATCATTTTCAGATGAAGCACAAACCATGATAGCTTTGGGGACTTCAGCTTTTAAATCTGTATCAGAAAAGTTCCTCAATGGAGACATTCAATTTAATGTTCTACTTCACATTTTCCAGAGAAAACATGAATTTCTTGATTTGCTGAAGACAGGTGAATACAAATATCTATCTACTTCTGCCAGTTCTGCTTAGCATTCCTCTTTTTTTCTTCACTCTTTTGTCTACTTCCTATTACTTCAGATTGTTTCTGTGCACTACTCTTTTCCTCTGAAGGGTCTTTTTTGTTTTGTGTTTGTTTTGTTTTATTATTATTAGTAGTAGTAGTAGTAGTAGTAGTATTAGTAGTATTATCTTTATCATTTCACCTTCTAGAACACATCCTCAAGTATGAAATGTGAATTTATCTAGATATTTGAATATAGTAACACAATTTGCAATTTTAAAAATTATGTTACATGAATAAACTCTCTACAGTTACATTGCAATTTCACATAAAATGTAAAGCATGTTCTTGCTCTCAGTACCACGAACAAGTTAATAACAACCAATGTTCTATAAAATCAGCAGAAGTTTGAATGGTCTATTTGATCAAATCTAGGTAAACAAAGATATTTGTATATTTACTGAATAAATGGTTTCTAATCTGTTTAATTCACAACCCAAAAATACAAAGGGATATGTGTGTGTGTGGCAGGAAGTGTGCAAGTAAAACGATAACAAAATTTTAGTGGGTGTTATGTATTGTGGAGCTTTACATTATTTATCTTTATATATCTGGTCATCAAAGTGCTTATGCTTCTCCAGATGGTCTATGTGATGATGGTCGCTGCAAAGATGAGCAAAACATGAAAATATTACTAAGACTGAGAGAAGAAGAAGCAGAGGCTGTGAATACTGAGAAAGAGCGGGTCAAAAGTCTTCTGCAAATGTGTCAGGAAGTTCCAGAACATGTGAAAGGTGGGTGGTGCTAGCAAACTGAGAAAAAAGAAGCTTACAAACTAAATTCCAAAAATGTTGAGATGCTCTGTAAAATGTAAATAAAAACAAAATGCAATGCTTTGCAAACCTCATATAACCTATATTTTGTTTATAGTAGATATTAAACATATCAAATGTTTACATTGAGAAAGTGTACAATATTAAGAAAAATATTAGCTCATTTTTAATTTGATGGCAGCAACACACCTCAAAAATTTGGGACAGGGCCATGTTTCATTGTGCAGCATCTGGTCTTCTTTTAACAACAGTCTGTAAATGTCTGGGAACTAAGACCAGCTGCTGGACTTTTGGGAAAGGAATGTTATTCAATTTTTGTCTTACATAGGATTCTAGCTGCTCAGCAGTCTTCATTGCTGGAGCTTTTGTTTCATGATGCTCTGAAGGGTTGCAGTTGGTGAAAGGTCCCAGCATTTTCAGAACTTAATTTTTACCATTATATTTTTATATCATTATACTCTTTTTATTCAATTGTTACAACTGTCATCTCAAAGTAAAAAGTTCACAGTTTAAATCTCCCTGTTCAGTGGAAGCTTTTCTGTATGACTCTTTGGGTTTTCTCTGAGTACTCCTGCAAATCAGGTGCTGTTAAGGTGGTGATGGAGGTTTTGGGCCTCGTACTAGATAGGACTGGAGAAAAAAAGGTCTGATATCTCCTCAATGATAGAGATTTTTTTTTTAATTAATAACTCTGGGACAAATTTACCAATGGTCTAGACGAACATAAAGCCTTCTTTTGGTGTTATAAAGTTATTGTCAGGATTTACCAAGGAGGCATAATGTCAGTTTTGCAATGAAAGGTGTGGGCACAGGTTCTTTTATGCCTGGCATAGAATTTAGCTTTTCAAAAGCCAGAAGTTTCGGAGAACATTTAAATAAAACATGCTAACATGGTTTACAAAAGAATGATTTTACTGCATCTGATACGGCAGTGACAGTTTCCAATCAAATGTTTTATTTTGCTTGTTCATAATACTGGGAGAGGGCATGTTATCACAATGAGCATGCATTTGGCCTGGGATGGTTCCAGGGTGTCAGTGTCGTGCCAGAGCTTCTGCTGTGTCCTGAAACTCTTCTCTAAGACCTCACCCTGAATGTTTATAGAGCCAATTCATTGTTTTGAGTAAGCAGAACATTTCTTAGTAGTTTTTCATTAGAAGTGTGGACATACATTTTTTTTTAACACTGTAAAAAAAAAAAAAAATAGAGCCATATAGGAGTTCAGTTCTGTGGTGCCTCTGGAAGGACAGAATTCAGGAGGAGTTCTATTAATCTTAAAAGGCTGTTGCTACTTCATATTGAAAGAGTGAATAATGAAATCCTTGGATCCAGAAACAATTAAACTAGGAAAGGACTAGGAAAATAATTTTTGGTGTTAGATTTTCACAGTCATCTTTATTCTTACATCTTTTCCACATCTAATCCACAGTTGATTTCAATGGATTGGACAAAAAGCTTTATCAGAACACAGAGACAATGAAACTGAATGAATTTATGAAGGTTCGCACTCTCGATGGACTGATCTCTCCTACAGCTGTAAATGTCACTTATTTCAGTCTGTGTGATACAACCTGCCAAATGGCTTCAGAACTGTGTGCTATTAAAGACAGCACGATCTTCAGAATGTGCTGGAAAAACCAAGTGGAGGAGCTATCAAGAGACCATTCCGATACAGATAACATTGATAGAAATGAAGAAATCTATACCCTTGACCAGGTCTACAACAAAATATTTCAGAGCTGCTACAACAACTACAAAAGGCTTTATGATAGTCTAAAGAGTGGAGAACTTCTATTGGAAGAAATTGACAGCATCTTTCAAGTCTACAAAGGAAAGTGTGAAGACTTGAAAAAGGACTTAGATATCATGTGCAGAGTAGAGACATCTGATAACAGAACATGGATCGAAGGAAGGGTTAACCAAATTCAGCAATACCAGGATATTCATCTAGCACTTGAATCTTCCAAAATCATTGAGGACATCAAAAGCATGCTATGTCCAGAAGGGGACTTCAGTGTACTGGAGAAGTTGCTGCAAATGGTATGTTTAAAATAACTTAATATTATTAAAAATAAGGTAATTGAAAGAAACTCTAGCCCTTACCTGCAAAATATTCACATTTGACTTTATTTTGACTCCTTTGATGGATATGGATGAATCCAGTCGTGTTCAGCTGAAGAAAATATATTCTTGATATATATTATATAATTGAGTTAGTAAGATAAATTATCATCTATTAGGGACAATGTTGAACTATAGACACTTAAAAATCATTTTGATCTTGTTGTCAGATGAAACAGTGAAATATTCTAAAAGAATGACGGACATGAAATGTGTGTGACCTAAACAACCATCACAAAACATTTATTTTGGGTACAAATACTTTTGTAAAAAAGAAATGTTTCAGTGATTTAATATAACTGTATATTTTTCAGAATGAGTCCAGCCTCAAGAAAAACAACCTGAACTGCATTGATGATGCTTTCATAAATGCAAAAAATATTCTGAAAGGCATTACAGACAGTCGCAAGGAATGTCTTCAAAAATTCCTGCAGAGTAAAAACTTTATCCAGTGGATTAAAAAAGAACTTAAAGGTATAGAAGATTCTATTTTTTATTATTAACAATTAAATATAGCATTTCATAACAACTAAAGGATACTTGTAATTGCAGATATCAATGAGCTGAAAGTTTTTGTTGACCTGGCATCAATCTCTGCTGGAGAAAATGACATGGATGTCGATCGAGTGGCCTGCTTTCATGACGCTGTCCTCGGTTTCTCATCCATGCTTTATGACCTGAGGCAGGATTCTGATTTTCAGGAATTCAATGAGTCACTTACAAAATTGTGGAAGGCACTTGATAATGACAAAGATATACCCAAGAAGCTGGTAAGACCTTCCTTTATGAAATATAACTAACATCACTGCTATAAATGGATATAAGTACTGACATTAAGAATATATCCTGCTTTATCACTGAAGCTATTAAAGAATTAAAAACCTTGCTTCTTTTAAATATCATAGGGTAGTTAAAAGATATTTACTAATAGTGGAATCCTTCACTGCTCAATCAACGCTGTGCATAAAAACATAAAGTTCACCAGAGAAGACACAAAGGATAAGTCTTTGCTATTCCTGGACTGTGCCGTGCGCATTGAAGGGAATGGAAACCTCAACATTGAAGTTTACCGGAAGCCCACACACACGAACCAGTACTTCCTCTTTGACTCCCACCACCCTCTGGAACACAAACTTGGAGTAATCAGGACCCTACATCACCGGGCAGAAAATGTTCCCTCTAAGCCTGAAGGGAAAAAGAAGGAACACACACATGTAAAGGAAGCGCTTAAAATATGTGGTTAACCTAATTGGGCTTTCATCAATTCAGCAAAGATGCACAGAAAAGAAGATCAGACACCAACTAGGGAGGATCAGAAAGACAAACGCAACAATAGTGTCAACCCCTATGTAGCAGGTTTATCAGAAAAACTCAGGAGAGTCTTTTCCAAGCATGACATCCCAGTGTACTTCAGACCCAGCCACAAACTCAGAAAAAAACTGGTTCATCCCAAAGACAGAACTCCTAAACACAAACTTAACAACGTAGTGTATGCTGTACAGTGTAGTGAGG
>VUQG01044606.1:0-12764 GCA_015106755.1 Etia nguti
GGGGGGGGGGGGGGCACGAACCGGGCACCAATCGGACACTTCAGCCATGAGTCAATCAAAATCACCTAAATGTGGCTGAACGTTCAGAGTCGTGTTTACTGGAAGTGGCTCAGACCTCCTGCTCCCATAAACATGCGTTAGCGGTGTGAGGGACGTAGCTGCTTTGTTTGTGGTAGTTTTCATTCCAAATATGACCTGGATGACTAAGAACCTTTTTGTACTTTAACTTTCTGAGGCAAATTCAGGAATGCATTCAGCTCCTTTGTGCTGTATAGCGGATTTAAATGATGAACAAATGTGAGTTCACTAATAAAACTGTGCATGTGTGTCCAGGTGGCAGCGTGACCGGAGCTGTCTTTAACCCAGCGCTGGCCTTCTCCACACAGTTCCCGTGCAGTGGACACTCCTTCCTCGAGTACTGCGTGGTCTACTGGCTGGGCCCGCTGCTAGGTGAGACTAACACCCCTGAGAGAGACGTTAAAAAAATCTCAAGTGTAACTTAAAAGAGATCACAAGTATTTTTTCCACTGCCTACTGAAGCCAGTAACATTAATTTGAAAATAGCTTTTAATGTGATTTTTGCACAAACTGGCTAGAAAATGGACAAAAGCCTTTTAACTTAGAAACTATGATTCTTACAAGTGTGGTGTGTATTGTCAACAAATAGAAAGTACCATATAAAAGTTTAAAAAATCATGTCACATTTGACCCCCGACCTCTCCTTCAAGATCAATTGATTGATCTGAAGGTCAAAGCGATAGTAATGCTACATAGAGCTATTTAAAACTATGTTTAAAACTATGTTTCTTACTGCCATTGTATTGACAATGTGTCGGCATATAGGGAATGATAAATGGGGATCCTGAATAGCACATTACTTTGGACCTCTAACCTTTTTTAAGGTCAAATACAGCCAAACCTTTATAAAATGTCTTTAATCTTTAAAACTGTGCTTAAAATTCTACTGCCTTTGTTTTTATTGGCAACAGTTAGGAAGTTCTACTGGTACATGAGGATTTTAAATATCATGATATAGTTTCTATCCAAATATCATGTCACATTTGCCTTTTGTTCACATTGAGTCCAAAACGTAGTACAGCTGTAAAGACAGAAAGAAACAGCTGTGGTCATAAGTGAGCCCGCTTTGCCACGTGGATCGCCAGTAATGGTTTTAATTGAATTGTTAGACAAGAGAAACCACATTAGCGATGAGCATTGCCGTGTTTTAGTGCGTGTGTCTCTGGCAGCCGGCGGGCCGGTTGTGTTCAAAGTGTTGACACAAATCTGATAAGCTGCTTAAATATTAAAATCTCATGACTCATTCGTTTGAAGCAAAGATGCGTGTATTTTATCTTCAGTGGCAGCGCGACGAGCATCTAAAAATATCTCCCGGTGCTTCAGGAATGACATCGTTTGTTTAATGGAATAAATCCCATGATTGCCGTTTCAGGATTCAGGCACATTTAATTTCATGCAACAGCAAAACTCAAAAATGTAAGAGAGCACACATCAGATTTTGGTCAATGGAATATTAAAGTTTTTTACTGACTTTCATTGTGTAGTTGAAAAATAAGACACCTTTCGATAAAAAGCACCTTGAGGTGACTGTTGTTTGGGAGTTGTTTCATTTATCTGAGCAGTGTGCATCGCTTCAGAGTAACACCTTAAATGTTTTATTCAGGAGTTTCATGGTTGATCTACAGAAAACAACTTTTGTCTTTAAGAGTTTTATTTTTTCCTCTTCTTCTGCATCGTGGCTCTTTCAGGGATGATGAGCTCTGTGCTGCTGTTCGACAAACTCGTCCCTGCGCTCTCAAGAAAACCGTCGCCTCGCTGTCTTCCCACGGAGGGCAAGAAGGCGGCGTGAGCGTTGCAGGGTGGCGTTTTTCAGGTGAAGCTGTTTGTGACGGACTGTCAACCTGCTGCTGAGAAAGAAGGAAAAGGAAGAAGAAGAACGCCACGTATGCACTTCTTTTTAAGGGATACCAGAAGCACATCTAAGAAGTTCAACACAAAATTAGCTTTTAAACTTATGAACAGGGCAATGGACACCAAAATTTTACTTTCAGTCAAACTTTTAACACTTTTTACGTTTTTAATCCTCAGTCAACACACTGATCATTTTTTTAGGGTTATCAGAATAATGTTTGCATGAGTTTTTTAAAAAGACTGGAACCACAGAGCTGATATAAAGGACGCAGATATGTTGCAGTCCTGCAAACAAATGTTATACAATAACATACACTTAGGCCCTATTTTATGTTTAAATCATTTATTTAAGTTACTACACTAATCTGACAACTGCAAACTGAAAATGTGATGTAGTATAATATTACGACAACCTTATAAGTCTGTCTTTGAATAAAGGATCTGTGTATTTTAGTCATATTTTTACCTAATATAACATTCCTGAGCCATGCACAGTGTAGGAGTGTACATGTACATGGACATGTCTGTTAGTTTTTGCACAAATGCAATTAGTGCCTTTGAGCTCTCTGTAAAAACTGTACATGCAAAAATAAACAAACTGTGTAGTCAGTGCTGATTGGTAGTTTCTTTGATCCTGGGAAGGAATCTTCAAAAACCTTAGTGTATTCAAAGAAGCCACGAAAAATTATTAGCCTCATACTATGAAAGCGGTCCTGAAATTTAGCACATTTCAGGGCTGAAAAACACATTTAAGCTTTGCTGGAAACGACAACCAAATCCAAAAGTCACAGTCTGAACACATCTGTTGTTGTTCAGCCAGATTTTCCTCTTTAGTGTTCAAGTAATACAAGAAAAACAAACAAGAAAACACCCACAAATATTTCTGAAAATGTACTGCTTTGTTTTTTAAATTTCAAATATTGTATAACAAAACAAAACTGCAAACGTGAGTGCAAATTTTTTTTTTCTCACTCTTAACTAACTGAAGCCTTTCATTGAACTACTAAATAAACACACTGGTCCTCTCTTTCTGGCCAGACACGTGGCAGCACTTCTGATATAATTGTGTTTTTAACAAAATAAAAACACAGACATACAAACAAATCCTCTCTAACAAAAAAAGTAACTTCAAGGGCCAAATTCCATTATATTTCTTCATGTCAATATACAAATAGGTGTGACGCTGGCCGCGAGTTTGAGACCCCTGCCGTAAAGTAACGGAAACAAGCATGGGTACCCCGGATGTTTGATCTGTTTTCTGATGATTAACTGAAGGAAACTTTTTTATGATTACCGTTTATGATAAAGTCCATTAAACATTTGCAAAATTCAAGACTGAATCCAGCGTAAAGATGACCATCAAGAAAATATAATTTTGTGAGATAAAACTTCCCCTTTTGACTAACCTTAGTGAGAACTCATACATGTTTGACCGTGCAAAGCTGAAAATTACCCAGAAGCTCCTTTCTACCATATATAAATCCTTTTTATAAAAAAATAGTCAGCTTCTCCAGATTCATCAGTATGGTCTATAGAATATAATGCTATAGAACGGTTCCATTTACAAACCCTGTTAAAAAAAAAAAAAGATGCAATCAACACTTGGAGGACGATCGTTCAGCTTTTTCACTTTGTAGGAACTAAATCACGTCTATGACTCAAACCGGTTTTTCTTGGACAGCTGACACCGACTCTGTTTAACCAGGACACTTTTCATGGATTGGATCCATCTTTTAAACTTTTTTCTGTTTCTCAACATGAATGTATTGCTCAACATTTTATTGCTATTACAGCACCTAATTTTCTTATTTATTTGACTATTTTATTTTGTTGTGGAGCGCTCTGTGACTGCTGGCCTGAGAACAGCGCCTTACAAATGAACTTGTTGATGCTCTGAAGTTGTCAAAAACAGGACTGAAGACAAACACCTTAAACTGTTGTGGTGGTTGAAATTCCGTGATATACAAATTAATGAATAACTCCAGACGGGCAAACTTTGGTGCTCCCATCCACATCGAGTTTTACGGTTATCTGCTGCACCAACACTGAAATAAACAAGCTGATACAAAAACTACTTGTTTATTGACAATCACATACAAAGGTCCACTGTCCTCAGCAAAAACATCAAATATTCAATTGGTCATTAGGTACAAAAACAAAAACTCAGCATTGGTTGGTTTTACAAACACGTTCAGGACTGCATCTCAAACGTCCAGAGTAGCTTTGTTACAGAAGTGCCTGACAGTATGTCGATGTGACCTTTATCGAATTAACAGAAACCACACGATGCGGCAGAGCAGATGTCAGAAGCTCAGCGGTGAAAGGTTTCACAGAAAAGAGAGTAAGAGCTTTAAAGAAGTGCTGTTGTCCTCGTCTTCAATCCCACGATGCAACACTGATGCTTTGACTGGCTGCAGACACGATTTCCATCTACAGAGAGTCAGAACGCACACGAATGAACCAAACTGCAAACAGGCAACTTTGCTGTGATCGCAAGTTCATGACACGGTTAATCAATGCAAACACTGATTGACGATTAGCTCAGAGGGCCGTGCGCAGTATGTTTCTCATCTCAGCACACGTTGTACATTTTGCCTTTTTTTTTTAGTTAAACAAGCAGTAGTGTAGTGTGTGTGTAGTTAAATTTCACTGGCACGCTGAGATTCAGACGGTGGATCTGGACACAAAAGATCGTCACGTGATCTTTTGCAGCTATTACAAACGTGATTGTACTTCTTTTTGAAGAATGATGTAAATTAATTCTCATTTCAGTGGTAATTAAAAGTGGCACTTATAGCATCATCTGTTAAATCTGATTAAGAATGCTGAAAAGTGTGCCGCCTTTGCCACAAAATGAAGTTTTAAAAAGATTTCCCCCCCTCGAGCTACTCTTTTATCACCACGTTTTCTGCTACTGATTTTTCACACAGAGCTCTCTCTTTCTCTTCGTAACGTCTGCTTTATGGCCAGACTGTCTGTTCCTGCTTCTAACGGCCAATTCCTGCAAATGCTGACCGACACACTGAGACCTACCAGTGCTCGACATCAGCATCCTCGAACTGACCCGCCTCCATCGCTGCTGTGTCCACCTCCATCCCATCTGTCAACATAAACACACACACCAGAAATAAATCTTAAAAATAATGGTTCCTCATCTTGAAAATCATCCAGAAATACTTTAATTTTCACTGCACAGAAAAGATTTTTGAGGAAATGTAAGCAAGTCATTCATATTTGCTCTATGTTATAAACTTAACAGTATATTTATTAGTCTCTCATTGATTGGTTAAAGCAGGTAAGAAAAACATAGGATAGTTTCATTTTTAGTAACAACTGTACAGGTGATGATAACTCATACCACAGCTTAAAGTTAGGGACTGGCTGCTTTGATTTACAGGTGTGTCACCACAGGTGTAGCTGCTAGCTGTCTGCTAGGCTTTGCCTCCACTCTGTGTATGCTGCTGGTGCCTCCTGAAGCATTTTAATAAATGTATCTGACAAATACAATTTGTTGAATAAACCAACATGGTGGCAACCAAAACACAAATGCTGCAAAGTTCAGATATCAATGTATGACACCCAGTTGGCTGTATACCGTCTTGTCACTGCAGACCCACCTAAAACACAGATTCTGAATGAATCAGCCATCGCCTCCTCCACCTTCCCGATACGCATCAGAGCAACGTCGAACATAAGTTGATCTTTTTTTGTATCTACGGTGCCATTTCATTTAGTTTTAGTCTGGAAACTTTGTGTTTATCGTGTCCCTCACATCTGTCTCATCATGCTCTGTGTGTCATGTCATTACTCACAAAACTAAAACACAAAGAGCGACAAGTCGAGGTTTCTATGACTCTGACCTTCAAACTCTGCTTTTGTTTCTTCCGTCCGGACTCCAGCCATGTGGTACTGCTGAGCGACTGACTGAGCCAACATCCCCTCTAGCCTTTCCAGCGTGGCCTGGCCCTCCTGCGTTAGCGCCGACAGGCCCTCGTCGCAGGTGTAGAAGGTCGGGATGTCAGCGTGACCGTGCTCTAAGCAGGTGGAGGAGAGGGATGGTGAAGCAGCAGCAAGAATTTAAAGACAAATTCTACCTGTGTGTTTTTGCTGTAACATGATAGAGGTGTTGAAAGCTTTTAGGAATACAGAATATAGTTCCCAGACTGATATCTAACAACGACTCATGAATTCTTTCTAATATTTTTTTTTCTGTTGGAGAAAACTGTGGCATCTCTAATCTGCCCTGTAAGTCTGACATCATTAGCCGCTCTGTCTAAAGATGATGCACCATGTTCTGAGGGATTTCTGAAAAACTAAAACGTACAGCTCCGAGGTCACTTCACACATAAATCTAAAAGGGTTACTGAAGTTGGGCTAGCTGGTATATAATGGTGTGCTACATAGTGGCTAGCTACACAGCTATGGTTAGGATAATATAAACACAGTAGCAGAGAGAAGCTGGAGGATGAACGTTAACCGTTTTCCCCTCGATTAAAGTTAACGTGAGCGTTCACTGATGGTTAGGAACAAATGCAATTGCATGGCAGGAACAAACTTCAGTCATGAGTCAATCCATCCACAATACAAGGTTAGTCATTAAAATACTGCTGCATAGTTTGAATTACTCGCTATCAAAAATTCCTGATCCTCAGCTTCATGTGCTCATTCAAATCTTTGTGAGTCTCAGAGTGATTCTTTTCTGATACCATCAAATATTTGGTGTCCGGCAAACTGTGAGCCGCTGAGCTGTAGTCACATTATAAGGTTTTAAAAACTGAGCTTTAAAACGTGCTGCAGATGAATAGTAATAAAAACCCAGAGAGGTAGGCAGTGATCACTGACTAATGTTAAGGGCTTGTTCAGGTTAAATAACACCTTAAAAAGACCTGGAAACAGGGTTCATACATCATCACTTAACAACAGGATAGCACAGTTCCCTTGCTCTTATTTTGAAAGTTCAGCTGCTGATAACCATCTATTCTCAGTCCCACTGCTTCTTCAGTGATTTAAAGTCATACTGGGCAAATTAAAGACTGATTTACAAACAGTACAGTTTAATTCCACCTGTCCAAACCTCACTGCCACAAACAAAATCTGAATCTGTTGAAAGCGCTGAGCACTATGGTGTTTTTCATCCAGCATCAGTTGTTCTGTGCTCAGCAAATAAAAGGTGAAAAACAAGGTGTTTCATCTCATTTAAACTTACCAGCCTCTGCAAGCAAGCAGTTCGAGTCAACAGTCCATGAAGGTGAAAGTTAAAAGACAAAAGGAGAAAAATGAAGACTTTTATATTCAGACAAAATAACTATTTTGCCAAACGTCACTTGAAAACCTGTTTCTTTACAGTAAAAAATGTAAACTATCTGGTTATTATCTTACTTTCTGTCATATATACAGCTGCAGTGGTGCATGCTCAGATTAAAACAGCCACCCATACGAATCCTGAGGTCACCATATTAACAAGCACAAATATTCACAAACACACAAATATAATAAAATGCTTAAAAAAAATAAAATAAACCTCAGTTTTTTTCTGGAAAGGTTTGAGAGCCCTTTTGAAAAATGTGCAAGACTTTGATCCAACACAAACACAATGGGTTATAAATGGTGTGGAATTTGGTTTGTTTTAAATTTTTAACTGACAAAGAAATTTTTCCTGATCTCGTAATTTCGTTCCCCATAACTGTGTTCCTGTTTTTGCATTAATTTGAGGATTTAGCTCACTGTTTGTTGGAATGCGAGGAGCTGTTTTCTGTTGTTTTCTTTGTGTGTGCCAAAGAGATGCATGTACAAGTGATCAGAATGGGACCTGTCTGGAATGAGTGTATGTGAAGATGATCCTAAATTATCCAGATTGAAATAAGGCCCATTTTTACAGGCCACTTTATTGTAACGTTGAGCCACGTGTATTCTGCATCTCTGTGTTGGTGTTTTGCCTCACCGGCTTCCTCCACGTCGTACTCCTCTCCTTCGAAGTCGTTGTCAGAGTCGTCGTCCTCAGGATCGGGGTGGAGCGCCTGGCACTCGCACATGGCTGAGAACATGGACTCCACTGCAAGTAAAGCACACAAACCAATAAGTGTAATACTATACTACCGCCTACTGTCGTTTAACCAGGATGTGTAGCCAATCAGATAGTTCTGTAGGCAGGACATTGCCTTAAACCGGTGTTTCCCCAACCTTTTGGAGCCACGGCACATATTTCACATTAGAAAAATCACACGGCACACCAACCAACAAAAATGTCACAAAAAGCATATTGATCATTTTTTCCCCGCGCACCAGGTATAGCAGAATGGGCTCGTTTTTTGTCCCCTTTTGTCCCCAGTATACCTTTTTTGCTTTCTTCTGACCACTACTCATGCTAGGGCCTTCATCTGGGTTGGAATTTTCTCCAGGACCCAGGTCAGACTGACTACTTTTTCTTTTCAAATATTTATCTATTGCTAATACACACTGCGTCATCTCACAGCGTGACTATTATGTATTTTCTTCATCTGCTTTACTGGCAGTTGGCAACCCATTTAATTAGAGCAAGTAGTTGTACTGCCCTCTAGTGGAAAAGAATGTAACTGTTCTGCCTGTTACTCCAGCTGGTCGCTTAGGGCAGCAGTCCCCAACCCACGGGCCACGGACCGGAGTCGTTTGGTACCGGGCCGCAAGAGCTGAGGCTCGGGTGTGAAATTTATGGTTTTCAGGGTTTTTATCGTTAACTTGGTTTCCCTGGCTCTTATTTTGAAAGAAATATTTACACGTTACCATAGCGACCAGAGAACGTTAAGGGCAGACAGGAGGATGTTACTCTCAATGTTTTTGTCGCATTTCAGGAGGACGCTGCTAATAAAGTTACACAATTACACACTGAATTCGCGTTTATTATTATATTTACAAAATACCCGTTTTTTTCTTGGTCGTATCATTTTATTTTGTTGTATTTATCCGACACACCTTAAAGGCTGGTCCGTGAAAATATTGTCTGACATTAAACCGGTCCGTGGCGCAAAAAAGGTTGGGGACCGCTGGCTTGGAGTACCAATCAGGTGGAATCAGATAATCTTCCACGGCACACCTGATCAGCACAGTGGTTGGGAAACACTGCTTTAGACCACATAGAGGTGACTGCAGACAGAGGACAGCAGCTTGTCATCTGCAGAGAGAATCATTTTTAATGGCGAAATGTCTGCCCCTCATCCTTAGCAAGGTCACTCACATGCCGCTTTGTCGCTGGGCACAAATCGAATCTCTGTGATCGCCCCTTCATCATCATCATCATCACCACCATCACTGCTGCCATCATTATCATCATCATCATCTTCGTCAGCTGCTTTCTCTGCCATTTCTGCCTCGTTCTCTTCTGTAAGGAAACATGAGAAGCCAGCTGTGACCCACAAGCTTCTTCAGAAACTGTAAAAAAAACTATTTCAACACAAACACGCTTTAACCAGACCGAAGACCGAAAAAACAACAACAACACACATTTGAAGATTTATAAAGCTACATTTTTTCTTTTTTGGCCTAAACAAGTAAAAACAGGCTCAAAGTTCAAATGTAAACTTTGCCTCACTGTTGAGTTTGCCGTTGACCATGACGTAGAGGTGTTCCTGTGGGTAAGCGCTGACGTCTCTGGAGATGGCATGCAGACCGATGGAGGGATACTCCAGAGAGAAACCCAGCCCTGAGCTGTCAAACCACGACAGGCGCCTGAAAAATAAAAATACTTTAGTCAACAGCACTTTTAGATGTGTTAAAAAATAATATTCTTGGCAGAGTTTGACTTTTCAGTTAATGACTGATTACGGTAACAACTGATTATTAATTTATCAAATGATATTTTAAAATGTAAAAAAAAGAAGATAACTAAACTTTAACATTTTTTTTGCTTCGACTTTCTAGAGGTAAAAAAAATAAAAAATAAAAATCCAGTGCAACAGCTGTAAAATTTGAATTTATGCAATTTTGTTTTAAAGTAGCTTTAAAGCTACTTTAAAAAAAGTAAAAAGTAACTTCTAGCTAGAAATTACATAAAGAATTGAATAACTGTACGAATATAACAACAATAAGAAGAATAAGAAAATAAAAAAATAAAAAAAAAAGAAATTAAACAGGAAAAAAGAAATTAAACCCGCCTCTTAACATTCCCGAGAGTCTAAGGTATATCAAAACAAACACTAAAAACCTCATGTTTATGGAGAGGTACAAGAAAAAAAAAAGTAACATAAATAATAAGTATACATATCTCTAACAGTGGCTTTAAAAAAGAAGACATCCACATTTTGTTCTGCAACCTATTATTTTGAAAGAGTGCGCTCCGGAAGTGGTTTCAGCGAGCGGAGCAGACGTTTATTTTTATATTTATGATGTAAACTGGTGTGATTTCCAATAAAGTGCGTGTGAAAGCCCAACAGGAACTTCAATAAACACGAGCCTGAACCCCAGGCCCACGAGCAAAAGAGCAAAACACGCGCCACGTGCACCACTTACGTTTCTGCTACGTAGAGCGTGCCGCAGCCGAGCCGCTGGCCGTCCATCACCGCCGTTGTCTCGGCTTGTTCGTGTCTCACTCCCTCGGTGGGAGGGTGGAGGTTTTTTAGTAACACCATAGTCCTCGGTCCGCTGGGTTCGGGAAAAAACAGAAACCCGTGAAAACGCGCAGCTGCGTGACGTACTGGCTAAAGCTGGCTAATTTAACCCGGGTTAACTTCTCAGTGCTGAATCAGTGTCCGACAGCTGGAGGCGGGTGAACGGTAACGGTGCTATGATGCTTCTTCCTCTGGATTAGCAGAACCAGGACGGGTTGCTTTCCGTGCGAGAAACTGAAAGCACTTAAGTTAGAAAGTGCTGCTTCAGGGTGACGTCACGCTGAAGTATCGCGACAACACAGAACTAACGAGAATTCCCACTCCAGACTTCCAGTTTGCAAGAAGCTCTCGCGAGATGGAGCGGTTCCCTAATATTTTATTAATAAAGATGTGGAAACATAAATTCTTACGTTCATAACCAAACAAATAAACATTCTAACAAAGACTGAGCATATAAACACAACAAACACAAATAAAAACAAACACAAAAATAAATTATTATCTGTGTGGACAAAAAAAAAGAAAAGAAAAAGGCCAAACTGAGTAAAGACCAATGCCTTTATGAGATTTTGTTTTTCTTTCTTTTTTCAGTTATTGGTAAAGACATTAACTTAAGGGGTTTCTTACTGTTTACAGAATTCAGTATATTACTGAGGAGATTCAGTAACTGATTTAAACACTGCCTTAATAAAAAAGAATTACATTAATTAAATAATTTATCAGAAAGTCCAGATTTAAACACATATGTAAACTCTGATTGTTTTCACTGTCTGAGATGGTAACTTATTCCGTTTCGGTTGCAGCCAGCTCCAGTTACACTGGTCCACATCAGAAGCTGCTTAGCAGAAAATTGTGCATTTTACAGCTGATTAGGATTTAACTTTATTGTCATTACACATCTATAAATACAGGGTAACGAAATACAGTTTGCATCTAATCTGAAGTGCAAGAGCAGTAAGTGCAATAAGAGCAATTATATACAGATAAGTTAAGTAGAGAGCAAATATACAGACGTACTACGGGCAGATGTACAGATATACTGATATATACAGATAAGGGTAGAATAATGGTGGAATAGTTATGAACAGATTATGTACACATAGACCAAATATACAGATGAACTACAGACAAATGTACAGATGTGCTGTTGTATACATATGTACAGATATACGGATATACAGATGATCTGTATAGCATACAGATGTTCTATATTGCTATACAGATGGGCAGATATACAGATGTACTATGAACAAATATACAGATGTGCTAAATATATACAGATGTGCTACATATATACAGATGTACCGGTGTGTGGTAAGCAGATCTACAGAATGAACATATCTACAGTGTTGGAAGTGTAGCGCTCTGAACAGACTATAATAGTGAACAGGCAAGCTACAGTTGTAGCCACAGCTGCCCAGGGGCAGACTGACAGAAGCGAGGCTGCCATATTGCACCATCTGGCCAACACCAGTAGGCGTTAGGGTGAAGTGTCTTGCCAAAGGACACAACGACCAGGACAGACAGAGCTGGGGATCGAACCGGCAAGAATGAATGACAGTCATCATCATGGTCACTGGAAGGGATAAGGGGGTGTGGATGGAGAGTGAGTGTGGATGGAAAGGTTCAGCGGGGGACTGAGTTCAGTAGGGTGACAGCTGTGGGGAAGAAGCTGTTCCTAAACCTGCTGGTTTTAGTCTGAATAGTCCTGTAGCGTCTTCCAGAGGGGAGGAGCTGGAAGAGTTTATTGGCAGGATGAGAGGAGTCCCTGAGAATAATGCGTGCTCGGCGTAGACATCTCTTCTTGTGGACATCGTCAATGGCAGGAAGTGGAGTCCCTGTGATGCCTTGGGCGGTTTTCACCACCCGCTGCAGTGCTTTGTGGTCAGCAACAGAGCAATTCCCATACCATACTGTGACACACCCTCACCACCATCATCCTGAGCTGCAGCGGTAAAACACTTAGCTAACGAAGGGTCCTCTTTCTGAGCCTTCACGAGTGCTTCCCGAGTGAGCAGAAAAGGAGCTTCAGACTCAGGAGCTGGCTCAACCACACTTTGAGCCAACTCTAAGGCTCCATTATCTCCTTCATCCGTACAGGGCATCACATCCTTCTCTAGAATAGAGCCAATCACTGATCCTGACAAATCAACCCCCCCACCTGGTTGCTGGGCATGCGAACGAGTCAGAACGCTCACAGGGAACACATCCGGGTGCTGCTGGCTCAGGGCATCCAAAACAGGCTCTACAACTGGA
>VUQG01044609.1:2537-16107 GCA_015106755.1 Etia nguti
TGGGGATCTGCCAGGCCCGGGAGCCGTCGCCAGTCCCCTTCGAGGCCTTCCCCAAACCGCAGCTCAGTTCATGTCCAAGCCATTCACCTTTACCTACTAAAACGCTGTCAAACCTAAAATGATGACGTGGGCCCAGCTAGTGAAATTCCTTCATGAGTTCTTGATTCCAACAACATTAAGGAAAAACAGTCAGAGACTTTGACGTTAATAACCTCAACCTCATTGCTTTACTGTGCTCTTAATGCATTTTGGTTAGAATTCTTGCCTTGCCTTTCACAGATGCACATGACTGTAATGATATATAACATAAAGGTTGCAAAAGCAGTTGCCTTCTGTATCCTGCAGTCTTACCATTAAAAGTGCAGCCTGTTGATCCATGGTCTGTCCGGAAGGCCCAGCGACCAGGTTCATTGACGTTGCTGCCAAGACGAAAATTTGAGTTACTCCCTGATGCAGCACTGGTGAATGACCCAGGGAGGACATAATAGTGAGTGGAGCCGATTGTATCATAACCAGCCTGCAAATGTGAGTCACAAGAATATGATTAATGCATTTAGAAATAATGAATGTTTTTTCATTAGTAAATATGCAGAGCATTAACTGTAGTAGGTCTGACCTGAATGCTCAGAGCTGTTGAAGCTATTATACCATAGTTCATAAGCACAAATGAATATTGGCCTCCAGAGATCAGCACAGCTTGGACAGTAGTGTGCTGGAAAATATGAATTCAGTTATTGTATGTACTGTTTGATCAGTGTTCTGCTGGATTTACACCTAATTTTGTTATAATATGCTTTTGGTGTATCACTGTATCAAATGTATTAATTCATAAGACATTAATTCATGCTTCAATTTGAATGGTCTAGATTTCAGATAATTACTATTAACCACCTTAGTTTCTTAGTATGAAATTCTTTAGGCCATCTTCAGGTATCAGTTTTTTTTAAGAGCGCAATATTCAAAAAGAATCTTTGTATGAAATCTATCACAGGAATTTGTCTTTATGTCTGGAAGATGACACTACATTACACTAACCTACTGTTCCTGAATTAGTAAATAGGTCACGGACTTTTACGTATACATCACACATAAGCACATAATTTGATTCCAAATTTAGGAAGCTGCCTTACTGTTCCACTTGTGGGATAATAGGCCACCTCAAACCATGTTGCAACAAAGACCCAGTTGGCATTAAAGTTCAGTCCTGGAAAGTATTGATTGATGTCCCGTGTAGCTTGCTGGAGAACAGTTCCACTCGTGTATTGGTTGTAGTAGATCTGACCGTTTCCTCTGTTGTCTAAATCTGTCCAGAATGGAGCGATGATGTCTCTGATACGTTGTGGGAACCTCTGACTTGTATATTCACCTAGTGGACCAGTAAATGTTAGGTGTCCATTATGATTGACCTGAAAAAAACAGAAAAGAAAAAATATATTTCCTGTCACGACATCTAGATAAACAGATTCAGATTTTGTTTTGCAAACCAGGTTTTATGTTGTAATTAGTGGCAGTAAGTTTAATTAGACAGCAAAATATTTTTATGGCACACATGTAGTACATGAATTGGTAATGTTAATTTTACATACATAAATGCTGTTATATGTCCTCCCAAAATAGAAAAAAGGTCTTAGCAGTATAATCTGTGGAGAACTTCCATCATCTATCGCAGAGCTTACAGTTCCAGATGTTGGGTAAAGAGGTCCTAGAAGCAATTATGTAGATCATGAAAAAGATAGAAAAGGCTTTTATGGTCAATATTCTGAAATAAATATAAATATATAAATATAAATATAAAACATATTTCTCACAGGCTTTCAGTCTTTACTCCTATGTATATATAAATGTGAGGCTGATATAAATTGAGGATAAACCAATGAAAGTCAAATCTTTAGAGAAAGTTTTGAAAAGATGCAAACTTACTGACAGCCTGAGGAGTCACTACACCTGTACATGAAAAAAAAAAAAACACAGATAAATGAAATGCAAAGCAGAAAATTATGACAAGTTTTCTAAGATAGCAAGATTTTATTTCTGATCCAAAAAATTCGAGTGATCACTTAGGCAAAAATAAACACACCATAAAATGGATTAAAGGAACATTAATACAATTACTAACCTGTCATTCCCAAAAGCAGCACAAAAAACATGATTTGACCTGCCATTCTGTCAAATCAGTTTTCTTCATTAAACAAAGAAAATTTTGTTTTTTATGTATAACCTAAGTGCAGAGCTAAATTCAGATGAATCTGTTTAATATTTCTGTAATATTAGTTGTGAGTCTCTCACGCTCCTTTAAGGCTGCAGGGGACACACAAGGCTTTATATAGTTGGGGCTATTTACCTAGGAAATGTAATCTAATACTCCATCAAAGGATACTCAGAGAAGAATGACGTCAGTTACCGTTACCATGGTTAATAGTCAAGCAGTAACTTTAACAACCATAGATACAGATCTCAAACAAAGGGTTTACTGCTGACACAGTAAATCATTCTCAAAATATTAGTGATGGTAAATACTGTAGTCACAGTCAGGAAGAGGGCGTGAAGGAAGATAAAATGTTTTTTCCTCATTAAATTTGCTGCACGAAGAAAATCGAGAAGCTCTGGCTTCTTCTCGTCTATATTGACTATACAAAACAGAAAAAATTATATGATTGTGTTCTGCACACTAAAACACTGAAATTCATCAAGTCCAGGCAAAGGCTGCCGCAACCAGGCAGTCAACACATTGTGGGTTACAAAAAAGGGATGTTAACACTTATTAGACTCTAAGAATCAGTTAAGGGTGGACTGAGGTCGAATATCAGCTAACGTTTCTTCTTCTGCACCTCTCTCGACCTCTCCTTATATAGAGATGACCCTTTTGCAGGCAACACTCCCATTACCATGACCTGCCCTGTCAGGGGTCTGGTTCAACAACCTAGCATTTTAAGTTATTCTGTATTTGGTCCTTTTTTTGGTTTATTGTTATGTTTAATAACTTTATACAGTTTAGTCTTGAGTTTAGTTCTTTTTCATGTTTCTGAGGTCATTTGTATTTCTGGTTCATGTTTTCTTGTCTTTGTCTCATACCTATGTCTCCTGTGAGAGTCCGTCATGTCCTCTGTGTATGTTTTCCTATTTGTGTCTCTCGCCCTTCGTGTCGTAGTGGTCTGTCTGTTTTTCATCTCCCGCTCTCTCGCTCTCCATGTCTTAGTCATATCTTTGTGTTTTGTTTCTATCTGTTCCCATGTTCCCCTCCTTATGTTTTTTGTCTCTGCAGTCTGGCGTGTGTTCGCATTCTCCTTTCCTCGTGTCAAGTTTCTACATCTTAGTCATGGTCTCAGTGTTTTACTTCCTGTTTTCTTTCTGTCTCGTCCTGGGTTCAATGTGTTCAGTTTTGCTTCCCCTGTCTCGTCACATCTAATTTATTCCTGCTGTTCCCCACATTTCCACTTACCTTGTCTCTCCTCGTGTCAGTTTCCCCTTTTCCCTTGTTGTCCCATGTGTCTCCATGTCTCAAGTGTTCAGGGATTTACAGGTGTTCCAAGTTTAATGTATTTAGTTTTCCCAGTTTAGGTTTTTGTGATTAGTTTTTCTTTAGTTACTTTTCTTGTTAATGTTTTGTTATCGGCCATAATAAACGGCACACTTTAAAAAAACAAACAAACCTAGTGTCACTCGTCATCTGCATTTTGGGTCCTCTTCCACCGCAGATTGTGACATGCCCATGTTTTGGACTGCATTTGAGGGCCACATCCACATCTTCTAATCTTCTGACAGATGCTTCCAGCAGGATAATGTGTCTTCATAATGGGGGTTTCCAGTGGTTTAATGTTTACATGACAGGGGTCAGAAATACATATAACCCATTTTATTGCGCAAAAAAATCCCTTACTGTTAATCATTTGTAGAGCATTATTTCATATTTGTACTTCCTTGTGCTCTTACCTATATAACTGCTTTTGATTGGATTTCAGGCATTTGCTGTATTATATATCACATTATGACACAGTACAGCAAGAGAATAAGCACTGCTTTTCAACTCATCATTAGTGTACCTCTGAAAGCAGCATGTGATTTATGTGAACAGTGCTAGCAATTGTGATAATTGTATTAAATATTCTTGCTTACCATAGATCATAATGAATTGTCACAGTTATCATAGACATGAAGTGCACCTTGTTAACCAGAAGCTACATTTTAGCATGCCACAAATGTTGCAGTGTTTTATTACTTCCATTTTATAGTTTTGTTCTTTTGAATACTTCTTTCCTAGTTTTATAGGTGTGTTGTTTTCAGGGTTTATGGTATTCATAGTGCATTTTACAGTGAGATATTCTTATTAAATATTTTATGTGATTATGAAAAAGTGCAATAAACTTGCAGCAACAACACCTTATTGTTCAGAAAGAAAGCGAAAACACCCTGGACCAGTTAAAGTTGAGCATTTTATCAAGTGTTATCAAGCCAAGCCTTTCTTGTTCTTAAATAAAGTCATTATGTCTTAAAGGTTTCACTGTTTCTGTAAACCAGTTAGTGCAGAGGTGGCTGACATGTCATGGTTTTTTATTGTTGTAGCTTTATGTGCATATTGTTTTCAGGGTTTATATGATGTTCTTCATTGTACTAGTTTTACATTTTAAAAATGAGCTATTTAGTGACATTTTTTGATGTGGTTGTGAAAAACAACAAATAACCTGGAGCAGAAAATATTTTTATTGTCCAGGAAGGACAATGAAAATACTCAGGATTGGTGGAAGCTGAACATTAGATCAAAATCCAAGTGTTACCAAGCCAAGCCTTTTTTTGTTCTTAGATAAACTTGTCATGTCTTAAACGTGCCACTGGATCCTCAGACAAAAGAGCACAGGCGTGGTTTATGATCGGTATGAATCAACATTTTCCCAGATGAGTCACTGATTGTGAAACGTGACAGCAGAGATGGCACACTGTGTGCAAATAACTTCATTATAAAAGTGAAAATGCTTTCCTTATGAATCAATGCAAGTGTAAAGTGTAGAAGTAAATTTATATGTCATTTGATACACAAAGAGGTGTTTAGGAGGGTTATAGAGTTAGTTATGTACCCATTTGGTGGTTACATGTTTTGATATTTACATGTTTGCACATTTGAATGTTTACATTTGCACTTTCAAACCAGTAATGATTATGTGTTGAATCTACCTAGTTGTTTTCCCTGCATTTATCCAAGTATAGGATTTCCTGGCTTCTGAGTGGCCAGTGAAGTATCATGAGGGCTGTACACAGGAAGTGTTTTTGTTGTTGAGGTGTGCGGTTCGGCCGGTCAGGTAGCCGACGGTTAGATGGGAAACACACACTCAAAATCTCCCTCAGTTATGATCCATGTATGGCTCTGTGACACTTCCTAGAATTTATCAACAGTACGCATTTTATTGCATAGTTTTGTTGCAGATGATCTTATCTGCAGCAAAACAGATAAGATCTGTGAGATTAACTGTTAAATGTGAGCTTTTTAATGATTTTTAAAATTTCAACACAACACAACGTAGTTTTGATGAGAAATAGTAACGTGTAACAGTATTCAAATGTCGCACAAACAATAGGTTCCCCGCCTATCACATATAATGCATTTATCATTTTATTTTGTAAGTCTATAGTGGTTCTGGTTGAGTATATGAGGGACAGGGATATGTTTGCTCAAAAGTAATATGTAGTGCAAGGGAAGAAGGCAAACACATTCATAGATGTTCTTCATGTTCACAGTATTGACAGTTATTATTGGAACAGTTATTTGATTTGCATTGCAGTGTCATACAGAAATAAAGCCACAATCTAATTATTGTTTATGGTGGTTATTGTTCTAGTTTTATTTGCCCTTTGTTATATGTGATTACGTAAAATACCACATGGAGTCAATGATAAAAATGTGTACAAAGAAACCAATGAGAGATTATCTCAAAATTCTATTGAATGGATGTGTTGAGAATTGTTTTGGCAGTGAAGACTACAGTAGTTGTTCTTTGGCTGTAGATGAACTGACAGAAAGACTACGTCCACGTATACACAGTATATACTTAATACACAGCATAAATACGCTCTTCCATAGCATGTCTTTGTCCTGTCTGCCTCCCCTCACCCCCAACTGGTCACGGCGGATGGCCACCCCTACCTGAGCCTGGTTCCTTTTAAAAGGGAGTTTTTCTTTCCCACTGTCACCAAAGCCCCTGCTCATGGGGGGCCATATGATTGTTGGGGTTTTCTCTGTTTTCTTTGTATTAATATCCAATCTTTACCTTTTTATTCTATAACCTTTATTTAAACAGGTAGTCCCATTGAGGGTCAATGTCTCATTTACAAGAGAGTCATGTTCCAGACAAACACATTAAAATTGAAAAAATAAATAAATAAAATAGTTAAATTTTCTAATGTACATAGTCATATTAAAAACAAGAACAAGTTCCCAGAGATGATTTCACAAAAAGATTTGTACGTCTTTTGAAGTCTGCAAATGAGCTCCAAATCCTTCTGCAAAGTATTCCAATGTGTTCCATATTCCATCTGTATAAACTGATGGATCTTAATGCTCCATGATAGACAGAATCCAGCTAACAATGTAAAACCCCTTGAGGCAGCTGTTGTTTTGATTTGCTACATAAATACACTTGAAATGAATTACATTAAATTACAAACTCTAACTCTTGGAAAACTGAAATTGCTATTTTAAAGTCTTTAAAAATTAAAGTATTTTATAATACAAAGAATTTTGGATTTTCCCTTCTGTTAAACATGATGACGTTTTTAGTGTCTTTGTAAGCTTTGTAAGTGGCTGCATACTAACTTTTACTCGTCTTTTTGTTTGTTTTTTTTCCTTTTATTTTGTTGTAAAGAACTTCAGGGCCTCCACCAGGATGGGAAACAAGTCACAAGATATCTAATTCAGTTCAGTGTTGCCAACTTAGCGACTTTGTCGCTATATTTATTGAGTTTTCAGACCCCCTTAGCGACTATAGTTCTAAAAAGCGACTGGCGACAAATCTGGCGACTTTTGCTGGTGTTATTAGGAAAAATTATGACTACTTTTTGACATGAAAGCACGTATCGCTCTTACTCTCAACAAGCAGCGGGTGCTGGCGTGGGCACCTCGCCCGTGCCAAAGTGCTCACAGGCGGCGGATCGTCCTCACGTAGCAGTCGCCCCCAGCTGCTGTCAGAGATGTTCACCCTTACGCCTCCAAACTGCAAATGAATCGCGAATGAGCGAATCCGCTGCTCCCGCCCTGACTGTAGTGCAGTCAGTTCTTCTTTTACTCTTACGTTTTGTGGATCACAAGGATTAAAACTACTTCAAAACACACACACACACACACACACACACACACTTTTTTGTGTGTCTATGTGTGCGTGTAACTCCGCCAGAGTGCCTGTTTTGGGTCACTTTTGCCGGTACCAAGCCTGGATAAACGAGGAGGGTTGGAATTATGACATAAACAAAAAACAATAATTGCTAAAAGAATTTAATTTGTAGTTTTAAATATATTCAAAATGCATTTAGGGTGTTTTTTTTACTCACTTTATCTCTCTTCCACGATGCTCTTTCTCTCTCTTACAAGGTAGGTTACAATTACATACATAACCAATTATGCAAATTAAGCAATGACATCATTTAGCGACTTTAGCGACTTTTAGGACAGCCAATAGCGATTTTCCTTACTGAGGAGCTGGCAAAACTGATTCAGTTACTGCACTCAAGCGGATGGATAACAACTTAAGGTAAAATAGCACAAAACCCTAATCCTGTTTCAGAATCAGAATCAGAATACTTTATTGATCCCTAGGGGAAATATTGCACTTTTCTACTGTGCCTGAGCACTAAAAGCACTTTATACAGCTTGCCCCATTAAAACAAATACTTTTTCCTATTGTGGCGGACCACCAGGGGACTCCACTCACACCCAGCGAGAAGGGAAGTGGGAGGAGTAATGTTTCTGCAATTTTAAGAGATGTTTTGCCACCTTGTGAGGCAGTTGAGTGAAGATGAGATTAAAGTTGGAGTAAAATGTGATAACCTCTTGTGTCATTCTTACACCCCTCCACACTATGCTTTTTCTCTGTAAGTGCAGTATTTTTATGTCTGATACCGATATCATAAATTTTTGATATCTGCCGATACCAATATGAATCCGATATAGTCCATTTTATAATCAATAAAACTGTTTTTTTATATGTTGCTGCATTTTGTATAAGTTCATACTCATATTTAAAAAGACAAAACTCTAAAGCTATTCTATTACACTTGTATGCAACAAAAAAAAACACTGCACGGAAAGTATTTCGCAGTTCAGCAATACTAATCTTTTTATTTAAACTTTTACCAGAACTTTAAATCTAAGTATTTAAAGTAATATTCAAAAAGTAATTTGAACTGCAATTTTATGCAGATTTCAAAAACCCTTTGGTTCTGAAAAAAAGAAGTGCAGTATCAGCACAAAATAATGTTTATATTCAACAAAAAAAAAAAACAGGTTGTAGAAATGAACCTTTTATACTTAAAGCTTAACATAAACAGACATCCAGAGTGGAAAGAAGTGCAAATAAATGCAAACATGGCTTCATGACACTCATCTTTTATCAGGATGGATGTCACTGTAAGCTGTTTCTATCACATTTTTTTCGAACCACGGACTGTTTAGCCTGCAACACTGTTTTTTTCAAAGTAAAACTTGAGTCTATCCATTGTACGGTCAGACTTGACAGCGCACAGATGTCCGAGCTCCATATATCGGTTGTTAAGCTTAACGTAGGAATGCTTTACAAACATTCAGAGATCAACTTACACACTTGCTTTACTTCTCTGGGATAGCTTGTTCAGAGATAAAATGCCGCTTTGGCAGCGCGTAGCGAGGCTCAAGATGTTTTCAGCGTGAAATAACTCCAGACCGCCGACAGGTCTTGCACGCAACAGCAGCTCTGTCATGTGACGCATACTTCTCCGACATGCTAAGGTCACTACCTGGGTTACGCCATGTCACAAGTTTTGTGAGGTGGTTTTGTGATATTTAATGGATCGGGTTACATTTTTTTAATTTCTCCCCGATATCCGATCCAGTAATTTAGGTCAGGATCAGACTGATACCGATACTGTAAATTGGATCGGTCCATCCCTAGTATAAACAATGCCAAGCTGGCATACTTAACCTGTTTTCTGCCATTTGGACCGTATGTACGAAGCTGTTACCAAAAATGTCACATTTAAACTTAATGGTTTTCTCTACTGACACCTCCATTGCTGTAAATGACACTTTCAGATAAACAGTGTCAGTGTACCTGTATGTCTTCATTTAAACTATTCAATTACCTGTTGGCATGAAATTCTCCAGACAGGCTGTTTAACAGGTTAACATTGTTGAAAAAAAAAGTACATTAACCCAAACCATTATTTTCTAAACTTAAACAGTGGAAGATATAAAAAAAAAATTAAAGAGGCACAAATGTTTGAATCATTATGATCAAACCAGTGTCAGATTGGCAATAATAAACCTGTACAGATTAGGTACAGAGAATGAAACACCAACTACATAACTACATGTTTGGTAGTTCAGAAACGTAACAGAAAAAAATAAAATAAAATAAAAGCTATTTAACTCAGGAGAGATCATTTTGAAGAATCTAACATAATTAATTGATATAGAGAAATGAATGTATTTACAATAAGATTCCGATGACATCAGATCGCAGTATGGTTGTATTGTATGGTTTTTTATTTGCCTTTGTGATCTTTATGAATCTGAATATCTGCAATGCAGATTAAATGAAATACCATAGTAATCAGGAAATAATTCATAGATTTTCTTACAGTAAAAATGGAAATTCAGTCTCAAACAATAGCTCTAATCTCTGCTGTGTTTTGAAAACTTGTCGTTATGCATACTTTTTTTTTGATCCGGTGCAAAGTAAGAATAAAAATTACTTTGAATTACTTTGGATTTAGATACCAGAAGTGAAAAACAAAAATGGGCCTGTGCAGGTTGCGCAGCTCCTTTTGAGTACATTCCTACTTTCATTCTTTCATTTTCATTTACTGAGAAATGAAACTAATATCAATCACATAGTAAATATAATCATCACATAATCTTTGTAATTTATCAGAATGAACAAAAGCTTTGATAGAAATAACATGAAATGTTCTGGCAGCAATGATGACAATGTGATGTGGATAACTGTATCTCTTATGTATTTAGGTCAGCAATTATTGCGCAGCATTAGCCTACTTAGAGTAAGAACAGGTTTAAAGCTGTGTGCAGGCTCAACCTATTCATTGCTCCATCATCAAGTTGGCTTTCACCCAACCCAATCATTCCTGGCGTCCAGTCAAAGTATACCAAGTGCAGGATTTACACATCTACAGGTCCAGCACTCATGTAATTAGAAACTGACTGTGACATTGGTTGCTTCACTTGCAGTGCTTGTGTTGAAATGCTGAGAAAAGTTCAACTTTTCAAACACCAGTGCATGTGCTAGCCAGCCACTTGATCTTATCAGATAACTGTCGTACGTAATCACCATCTTGTAAATTAACAAAGTAAGTAAAAGGAAATTTGCTAGGCACACACACTGAGACAGGACTCTCTCCTAGACACTCTAAACCCACCGGCACAATGTACATTTCAAATTCCTTTAATTTTAAATATGTTCATATTGTCTATTTTGTAAAATAGTCAGATTGTCTATTCTTATTTAATTCGCTTATTAATGTACAGAATTCACCTGCTTGCTGCATACAATGCTACTACTGCACATTCACCTAGTGTATATAACACATAATACTACTGCAAAAGTAATGTAAAGTAAGTAATTCAATTACTGTTACTTTCCCGTAAGCACGCTGCGTTACTGCGTTACTAAACTGTGATTTTGTTTGCGAGAGTGTCTCATGACAATGACGTAAGCGCGTTCGACATTCGTGGTAACGGACGTGTGCAGATCAACGGATAATTATAAATTGATAATATATCGAGTGCGGGAGAAAGTACGACCATGCAGCGTTTAAAGCGTGAAAGTACTGACCTTACTTTGAGTTTGATTCCGTAAAAAGTGACAAAAACATTAGCGTCCGCTGTACACTCTGCATGGGAAGAAAACTTCTTTTTAGAGTGAAAAAAAAAACCCCTAAACTTCTGAGCAAGCACCGAGTACACTGCCACAGGAATGTGAAAAGTAATGAAGAAAACAGGCTTAAATGTTAAACACATTTCTTCAAGTCAAAGTTTGTTGCATATAATTTAATTTTTGCTTGATGCAATGTGAATAAAGTTAAAAGATTAAAACTAATAAAACAAGTTTTAAAAAGAGACCTTTTCATTTGATTAAATTTTATATGATGGATTAAGCAGAAAAATATAATTGGGCTGAAAGGTCTATTGCTTTATTACCTATTCAGGTTGTGTATCATGTTTTTAAAAAGTAACTAACTAACTAAGTAACTAATTACTTTTGAAAATAAGTAATCAGTAAAGTAACGGGATTACTTTTTTGGAGAAGTAATCAGTAATTAGTTACTAATTACTTTTTTCAAGTAACTTTACCAACACTGTTCATGAGATCTTGATTCTAATAATTAACCGTAGTAAGAATTTGTAGCCTGAATTTGTGGTGACAATCCAATTTTTGTTGAACAGGGAGGGAAGAAAAATGTCTTATAATAAATGTTATAAGCCAAGCCTCGTCTTGTTCTTAAATAGGTCTTTATGTCTTAAAGGTAACGCTTGCAAACAAACAAGCACAGATGCGCTTAACAATCAATGAGCAACAATTGAAACTATGTTTCTTGGGAGATTATTTCTACTCTCAGTTTAGAATTATAAGCTCAAATGTTTTAACAGATGAGTCACTGATTTGTGGAATTGTGACAGCAAAGATAGCACATTGTGTACAAATAGCTTTACTCCAAAAATAAACATGCTTATCATAAAAATCCATAAAAGTATCACGTGTTACAACTGGGTGCTAAAGATCAACTTCCTAATTTGGCCTTTTCCTTCAATAACAGAATGACTAAGTGACACTTTATTTAACGGCACATTTTATTTTATAATCTTACTGGAGATAAGAAATAGGCATTGTTCATAATCAGATTTTTATTAAATATTATGAATGAACTTTAATGATTTGTGATACATTTAGGCGATCATTCATCAACTTTTATTTCAACTGATAAAACAAAGCAAAAATAGTAATCATGTAATGATATTAAATTGTGCCTCTAACAGTAGGTACCCAGTTTATTGTACTTAACATATCACTTTATTTTGAAAATCCATAGTAGTGTTGGTTGAGTGTCTGAGAGACAAGTATATTATTTAATCCTTGATTTGCCCTTGATTATGCATCATTATGTTAATTATGATGTAGGTTTAATTATAAAAATCTCACACAGGTTAATCTTATCAACAAATAGTGAATGCAACAAGAAGATTAAAACTGTAATATCCCACATATTTTATCCCATTTAGATTTAAAGCCAACTTACTGCACACCTTACCACAAGTACAGAAACACTCCTCAAGAAAAGAAAAAAAAACACTCAGATGAAAAATACCATTGAAAAGTAACTGAATAATGAATGATTTTCAAAATATGGATCACTTTTGAGCTCCAGAGTTTTGGCTGTTTCTAGACTGGAGTTTTGGGAGCAAACCGTTTGACCAGCAGGGTTACCAGCAAGCTGGCAAGGATCAAACTGGCTAGCAGTGCCAGCAGAGGTGTCACCTGGCCTTGGCCACTGTTTAATTGCATCAAAGGGTCTGCAAAAAGAAGAAGAAGAACCAAAGTTTACATTGAATGTGTCCCTAAACTTTATGCCATTTATAAGAGTACAAGGTGAAGAGACATGAGAGATTCAATGTACCTCTGCTACCTGGCCTTGAGACAAGCGGTCCAAGTGAGATGGATGAAGTATCATGGAAGGATGCGTCCCTCCGAACTCGCCTGTGGTAACCCGGATAACAACGCTGAGGGGGGAAAAAAAATGTTTAGAAGCTTCTGCTGATTTAACGGATTCAAATCTATAAGATAATAATGAAAACATATAAGAATTTAAAACATTGGTACTTACAGCTGTGCAATTGTTGTGTCTCAAAAGACACAGGTGAACCTGGCAGTGAAGGTAAAAGGATGAATAGTTGGTAAAAGTGAACATCCTGAAGGAGAATCGGGCCTCAGTAGAGATGCCGTTCTGAATCAGCTCTATCGTACCATCGGCTTCATTGGGACACCTGGAAGACAGGCAGACGTTTAAATATCCCAGATTATAAAGCAAAGTAGCAGAATCCATTATGAGGAAGAATTGGTGGAGAAACCGAGGAGAGGTCCGTCTGGGGCTAATTCTTTCAAGTTTTTAATAAAGTATGCTAAGACAGGGTGAAGTTGCAAACGTTCTCTTACTCTGCAGTAATAAGATCCCAGCGGACGGGGTAGTTTGGCATGTTGACTGGTGTGGCCCAGCAGGAGTCCACAATGGTGGAGATCTGGCTTTGATCCACTCCTTCTGTTCGCACCTCCACATATAACCTCTGATCTATCTCCATTTCTATGTTTGTGTCACTCCTGAA
>VUQG01044611.1:0-15945 GCA_015106755.1 Etia nguti
TAGCTTTCTTTTACATAGATAGATAGATAGATAGATTTCTGTTTTCCTCGATCAGTGATGAATAGTTGTTTTTTTTTGCAATGCTGTTTTGCAATGCTTACAGCTTATTGACTTCAAGGCATGCAATTGTGAGTTTAAGGCTAAAGGTCCAGCTATAACATGCTAACTGAAGCCTGTAGAGTCTGAGATGTAGGGGTGACTTTGCTGGGATATTCATCCCTGGGAAGATTCTGGCATTATGCTAACACACACCTGAATGCTTCGGTCCTCCAAACTGCTAAAACTTCAGCTTTTATAGAGGTTCTCATGTTTGCTGACGGCAAGTTAACCAAGTGTATTTGATTAACAGCACGTATATAACAGCACATATGTAACAATGTAACACAGCATTTCAAGCAGTACATCGTTTTACCAGACATTGCGGACACTGTTTTCACGTTAAACCTGCCCCTGAAGACCTGATACAGAATTGTTGTGACTACTCAGGCCTGTGACACATAATAAGCAGGTGGGGAGTTTCATGAAGCTTGCTTTTATTGAAAAGCAAGTATGTGCAAGTACTCCCACAAGTATTTCTCAAGTAATCATCTCACCGGAGCTGGGTTGTACAAATAGTTCACTATCAATAACACATAAACTATCATGGAGATATCTTCTCTGTAACACAGTTGTGAGATGTGTAATGAAATAATTACCATGTAAGACCTGCAAGGTGTAAGTATCCCTCAGTTACAAGTAATTTTGGGTAACAAGTCAGGTTTTTACAGGAAACAATGAAATAATTACACTGTAAGATTTGCGACTAAGGTGTAAGCACCCTGTAATTATGTGTAATTTTGGGTAACAACTCACGTTTTGTGAGTAAGGTGTAAGTACCCTGTAATTCAGTGTAATTTCGGACATGTCACAGAAACATAATATTAACATTATCGATCGAAACAGTTTAGGGTGGCCTTAGGTCTGATGTCAGCTCACGTTTCTTCTTCTGCAACTTTCCAGGCATCTCCTTCTTTGCAGAGGACTCAGTCTGAGAGGTGTTATACCAATTTATAATGTTTATTATTTTATTAAGATGCAGGCTGCACGTCACCTACCTCTGTGGCATTATATGAATTAGACATGTGCAATTACCCTCCTTTGGCATATAGACAGGTGGTGTGGTCATGTTCGACGCCACTGAAAGCAAAGAACTCAAAACAACAAACGGGCTGATGTTTAACAGAAATGGCTTTCATTCACTGTACCAAAGGTCATCTGTAATAAAATAGAAAAATTCAAGTCATTTATCATTCAGGAATTGAAATGAGCTTCTTTTTAAAACAAAATCACAAATCAAAAAGAAAAAGAAAACAACAAATGCAACCAAACAAATGAAAAATAGGTTTTCTGCATACCCTAATACAGCACAACTTCAGCAAAATGTTCAGTGAGAGGGATCTTACTTGAATTACTGTCCTAGAATTTTAATCTGAAACATTTACATGGTATTCAATTGCAAATGCCGCAACACCAGAAAAAAAAACAAGCTCAAACTGCAATTATTCCAAATGAAAAACTGATGAAGAAAAAAAAATCTCAAACTGCTTTTCCATTCAGCGTTATTTTTGTTTAGAATAATAAAAGGTTATGCATTGTTGTTGTTGGTTTTTATAGTTTAGTATCATTGAAATCCATCATTTTAATTCATTTGTATTTTTTTTTCAGTTTCTATTACTAATGATCCAGGCTTTCAAAAAAGCTATTAGGTTTTAAATAGACTATTAAAATTAGGCTCTACACTTTTTATTCATTTATTTTATTTTATTTTTTTGTATCTTGAGACTCTTTGACGGATTCCTTTTCTATCTTCGCTCCTTGGGATGATTCAGATGAAGATCTGGCAGGTTTCTTCTCTTTGGCCTGAGAGGTTACATTTGCCCTCCTGCCAGTGTCTAGTCCCTCAGTCAATCTCATTTACGACTACCTCAGCACAGTCATGCAGCTCATGTTCCTTGGAGGTCATTCGAGCTGCCAAGTTGATCCTTTCTGTCCCGTAGATGGGTTTTTTTGTATATTCCTGTTTTTTCCATGTTGTCCAGTCTTTAAGTGTAGTTCATCAGAGCTTGTCATCCTCCCTCCTTTTTCTGAAAAAAGGACAGTAGGTACAATGCTGCCTTTTTAAGAAACATCCAACTAAAATAATTCAGCATACTCAGAAGCAGCAAGAACTGCAACTTGAGTTGGGGCTTGTTTGGTGGTTACGAGATCTTCTTCCTTGTAGGGAACTGCTTCCTCCTGCTGTGGTCAAACCAAATGTCAAACCAGTGATTTATGCATCTGATTTATGAATTAGGAATTAATAAAGGAAGTAATCAAAGTTAATGGCAGTCATAATGATATTTCATAACTCGGTAATAATCAATAATCATATGTCCCAAAAAAATATGATCATGAAAATATCAATTGAATAGGATGATGAATAGCATGTTTGAGATAGAAATTAAAATGATGGAATAATAACAACAGTTTTTATCAGTGCAATATGTGACTAATATATAATTTAATTCAATAACCACAAAGTACACAAATCCAAGATTAAATATGATTAAATATTACACATTCATACAATGAACAAAGTTTCTGTAAAAATGAAACAGAGTGTAAGAAAAACAGATTTTTAAAAAAAGCATAACATACTAATAAATGTAATACCCTCTTTTGCACACACGGTGGAATAGACCCGTGGTTACTAATTCTTTTCTTGACTTCTGCGCGCTACCACTTATTTTACATATACCGGAGGTTGTGTGATTTCTTTAGACAAAGAGAAAAGGAGGAAAGTCAGAAACACAGAACAAAGATTAACAATGAACAAAGACATACATTTGAGGATATCCTAAACAGCGTTAAACACATGTGGTACCACAGAATTGTCACTATGTTGTTTTGTACAATCTTCTTTGATTAAGATAGTTTAGTTACAATGAGTACTTATTATTTGTACCGGCCTCAAATTTTCCCACACGATTTCAAACACTAGATATAGTTCATCAGATCCTGTTCCTTTTAAACACTCACAAGGGCCTTTAATCCAGCAATTCAACCATTTCTCTAAAAAATACCTTGAATTTTCAAATATTTTCCCTAAAACACTTTAGCCAAATTGCTTCCGCGACTGGATTTTCATACCAATGCATAACAATACTGAGGTAACAATGAAAATAAAAATTTAAAAAAATATAAATTTCAAAACCACTTTGTTCCCTTCCTTTTTTCTCCAGACCATCATACTCAGATGCCATTAAGCCAGGCTTTTTCTTTCTCTTCTTTTTTTTAGATCTGTGATTTACCAGATGTCCATGCCATTTTCAGACTAAGACACAGAGAGTACAATGGCAATGGCAGTGGTCATAGAAACCGTCGAAAAAAAAAAGCTTAACTTAGGACTTGAACCTTAAAAAATAGTAAAAAATCAATAGGAAGAAGTGAGACAGTTGTTTTACAAGTGCGTCTGTTAAATCTTCCATGCTACTAGAAACCAACCCTGAAACTCAGACGGACAGACCTGTCTGTTTGAAGAGATCATTTTTAAAGTTTTTACCACCAAATTGTTACTCACATTTTCTCATGCATATGACAATGTGAAAGAGAGACTGAGAGAAGAATTTGGCCTCAGTCTGGGTAACTGTCTGTAATTATCTATAGTTTCTGTTATTATTGTGTTTTTTTCCCAGCAGACATTGTGTCATGTTCAGCTGTGTAGCAGGCAAGGCAGAACCCAGTTGCAGGACTTAGAAATTAAAGAGTAAAAAAAAGAGGTAGCTTTGTAGCTGTAACTTAGAAAATTCAACAAAATAAAGGCAAAGAGAAAGCTAGGAACTAGGGAACTGCAAAACTTGGAAACTACAAAACTACAGGGAAGACTAGGAACACATAAAGGACACAGAACTCAGAAGAAACGCAGGAACACACAGCGTGAGTGAAGTTCGTTCCTCTGTTAATTTGAAACTTTGGTCCTCATATGGCTGTCTTTTTTTTTTTTTTTTTTTTAACTTTGTTCTTCTTCCTGTTATGTGTTGATTGAGTTTCTTTAGTCTGCCTGTTCTCAGTCTTTTTGGGGACTTGTTCCAGAAGTAGGTTTAGTTAGACCTCTATGATGAAGATATTTCTGAGCTTTCAGCTCTGAAAGAGACTCTAAACAGACTCTTTGAATTTAATCTGTTCCCTGGGAGCTTTTCTTCAACAAGCTGACTTCTGTCTGAGAGCTGTCTGATTATCGGTTTAATTTCCTCATTCATACATTTGATATCAAAACACATATCAGAATGCTGTATACCTTGATATTGTACAGTTATTATCAGTTTATAACAAAATTTGCTGTACAGCTGATCCTTTATAACAGTCCCCCTGTGGAAAGTAAGGCAGCTGCAGATTGTTAACTAGTTCATCTTCAGTGAAATGTTTATGATACATTACACTGGCAAAAACTGTTGAAATGAAATTAATCTGTACGTCGCTTTAGACACAAAACACACTTATCAGTAAACAATCTTTTATCAGTTGCACGGATAGACACAAATGTCTGTCATGTTTGGTATCGTGTTGAAGATGAAGATAATGAGTGTTTGTCTAAAACTGGATTCTTCAGACAGTCTCAATGTGTTCAGTGGGCCTTCCACCTCAATGACCCCTCCATTCACCCCACCAATTTTCCAATTCATCCACAAAATCTGCGCTACCTGGGACAACGTTATTTTGCCTCTCTCTCTCTCTCTCTCTCTCTCTCTCCCTCCGTTATGTAAGTGTGCCCTTATCTTGCTGCAGCCTACTGTCAGCTTGACACAAATACAGACCGTCACTCTATGAGCAAAAGTTTCATTATCATTAAGGTCAGGCTGTGTGTGTGGAGGGGGTGGGCGGTTAGAGGGAGAGAGAGGACGGAAGAGTCCGTGGAGAAGCCGCCGGGAGGGTGGAGGGGCAGATCCCAGGCAGAAAGCAGGAGGCGCTGCTTGCAGTCAGAAAGATGCTGCTCTGACATGCGGACCCCCAACGATCCTGACCGCGACACTACGCTTCTACATGCCCGCCTGACCACAGATAAACCAGCGGACACTCTTCTCTTCTCTTGAGTCCCTCTCCTCTGCACTGGGTTTGTTGCCATGCCGCCGGCCGCCTGCTCTGTCGATTACCGACTCCGCTGCGTGTTGCTCGCGGTGCTGTGGATCGGGCTGCTGTGGAGCAGCGTCTCAACAGCAGGTAGGCGTTTGATTTCTCGTGCGAAACCAGAGTGATGCCTGATTCTGCGCGTTTCTGCGCGGTCCTTCTGCGTCTTGGTTCGCATCCAAGTGGAATGATAGCGGCTCCAGTTGAGTTTTTAGGCGCCGCAAAAACAGCTCGTCTCCGGGCATCCCTCTGCTCCTCTCAGACACCTCCTCTCGCGCGACTCGCAGTAGGGCAGGGAGAGGAGCGTGTCTGAAGCAGCGTCTGGCTCTTTACTGCGCCAGCAGCTCTAACCACTTTGGCACAGCAGTACGGGCTGCACATGCAGCCTCAAAGCCTCCGTGTGGACACGAGTCCATTCGTGTGCGTGGGAGCCACGATCAGGCACGAGTAGATGCAGAGACAAAGAAAAATAGAGAGATCACCAGTCAGCCAGCTCAGTTAATTGGGAGAGGGGGGATTCCTCCAGTCTGAGCATTTGAGCATCAGCATGCAAATTAGAAAGCAGGCTGACACTAAGTGAGGAGAACAAAGTTGATGTCTCAAACACTATCTATCTATCTATCTATCTATGTAAAAGTTAGCGTTCTAATCCCTGATATTTTTATTAAAATTAAACTAATACTTTATTTTTTGGGACTGTTCTTTCACTTAGAAATAAGTCTGTTGTGTAGGCCACTTTTTATTGTTCACCATAGTGGTGACCTCTGGGCTAAAATTATGAAGGGAAAAAATTCCTCAACGAAAAGAAAATGGTGGTGGATCCTTGATTGAAACTAGCTGGAAGCTGATAGCTTCCCATTTTGACCTTTTAACTACCACCATTTCACCCCATCGGTTAAAGCCCCATGTTTAGCTAAACCCCTTATCCTGGCCTCAAGATGTTGTTGTTCCTAAAACCAACAGCATGAAAAATGCCCATGCCACATTTTTCTGCTTCTAATTTAGGTGACATGCAGTGAGATCTTTATGGATGAAGGTAACAATAGGTGGGTTGCAAGGAAAAAGAAAATTCTTAAATCAATAGGAATTACCTGAATCATTGCACTCCTACAGTGAAATGATCCAGAACATTTTTTCCCCTTTGGGAAAGGGTCACTGCAAATCAAATTGTTGTGAATGATCACCTTCAGCTTGTGTTGAAATGTTTCTGTCCTGATGAGACTGTTTTCTACAGTGATGACAATAACCTCATCTGTAGAGAAGGAGAGCTTACTGAACATTTAGAGGACGAAAACAATGAGAAACCTGTACTATGTGCTTTACAGTGATCACATCTTTACTTGCTGAACACCTAAAGGAGATTTTGTGTTAGACAGCACTTGTTACAGCCTCATCAATTGCAAAGGGCACTGAAGCTGTTGTGACAGCATGTGGTTGTCCAACGTGTTTGAACGTATTTATGTTGCATTTTCCTTTCATTTTTCTGTGTATGGATCATTCGGGTTAAAACGGTAGCCTTTAAATGTATTCAGATTCAGCAATTATCTCTCTTTATTGTTCCCTCTATTGCAAGTGGTGGAGTCTGTCATTCCTACATTGGGTTCAAATAAAATCGCAATCAGAATCCTTTTACTGTCATTAAACACCAGATGTTCAACAAAACGTAGAAGCAGCTCCCTGGTAGCAGCATTTAGAATAAAAAATAATAAAAACAAAGAAATAGCTAACAAAAACAAATCTAAAAATACCAACTATAAAACTCCACAAATGTACAAGTTTTATACAAATGTGCAAGGTTGCTCTCAAGTATTGCATTTGTCTTGTATGGTAGTGATGTGTATGTTTATGTGTGAGTGTGTGTTGTATGTGTGTGAGAGGTACTGATGTGTGACTTTAAGTGAGGCGTGTGTTAGTGGTCCTGGTTCGATTAACCTGTAGTGCCTCCTAGAGGGCAGCAGGTCGAACAGGTGGGATGCAAGATGCAGGATGGATGGAGTCTCTCAGCTCTGCTCAGGCAGTCGGATGTGTAGATGTATGCAACAGAGTAGTGGGGGTAGCCGATGATCTTCTGTGCAGTATTGACTGCTCTCTGGAGCATCTTCCACTCAGGCTGGGTGCAGTGTGTGAACCACACTGTGATACAGTATAGCGAGTGTTAGAAGGTCAGCAGCTTCTCACTGTTGTTCTTTCTGAGCACTCTCAGGTAGTGCAGATGCTGCTGTGCCTTCCTGACGATGGTGGAGGTGTTTGCATTCCAGGAGAGGTCAGTTTATGTAGAGTGGAGGCATGTCTACTCTGTGCCTCCTAAAGTCCAGGACCATCTCCTCTGTCCTTGTCGTGTTTACAGCCAGATTGCTTACTGAACACCACACAGACATATTCAATACCTCATATTATGTACTGTGATGGGGTTTCAGAGCCCATCACAGTACAAAAACAGCTTCAGTGAAGGTTACAAATGGCCTCGACAGTGGACTCATCTCTGTGGTTGTCCTGCTAGACCTCAGTGCAGCATTCAATACTGTTGACCATAATATTCTATTAGAACGATTAGAGCATGCTGTAGGTATTACAGGTACTGCGCTGCAGTGGTTTGTATCAACTAAATGATTATTAAACAAATATGTAGGACTGCTTTCTTCCTTTTGAGCAACATCTCTAAAATTAGAAATATCCTGTCTCAGAGTGACGCTGAAAAACTAGTTCATGCATTTATTGCTTCAAGGCTGGACTACTGTAATTCGTTTTTATTAGGATGCCCTTAAAACTCCCTGGGAAGCTTGACGTTGAACCAAAATGCTGCAGCAAGAGTACTGACAGGGACTAGAAAGAGAGAGCATATTTCTCCTGTATTGGCTTCCCTTCATTGGCTTCCTGTTAAATCCAGAATTGAATTAAAAATCCTGCTCCTCACATACAAGGTCTTAAATAATCAGGCCCCATCTTAGTTATAGTTAGGGCTGGATCATGTGACCCTTAATCCTCCCTTAGTTATGTTGCAATAGGTGAAGGCTGCTGGGGGATTCCCATGATGCATTGTGTTTCTTCTTTAGTCACCCTTTTCACTCATTATGTGTTAATAGACCTCTCTGCATTGAATCATACTTGTTATTAATCTCTGGCTCTCTTCCACAGTGTGTCTTTTATCCTGTTTTCCTTCTCTCTCCCCAACTGGTTGTGGCAGATAGCCCTGAGCCTGGTTCTGCCGGAGGTTTCTTCCTGTTAAAAGGGAGTTTTTCCTTCCCACCGTCGCCAAAGTGCTTGCTCATAGGGGGTCATATGATTGTTGGATTTTTCTCTGTATGTATTATTGTAGGGTCTACCTTACAATATAAAGCACCTTGAGGCAACTGTTGATGTGATTTGGTGCTGTATAAATAAAACTGCACTGAATTGAATTGGATTGAAAACATCTTAATACCTCTTCTCATTATCAAGAACTGCACACTAGCAGACACTGTAACATCCCGGAGAAGCCACAAAAAAGACACAATTTCACTTTCATTGGGAACACGAGGTTTGGCATCTGTTCTCTGTTTTCTTCCTGTAGCCTGAGGCATCACCTTTATTTAGTTTAACATCCCTTTATAAGAAGGAAGGGAAGCTAGTAGAGTCGGTTTATACTTTGCTTTATTGGCTTACTTGATATTTTGTTAAGCAACAGTTTTCTGTGTAATTTAATTATGGTAATTCTGGTGAATAAGAGTAGATCTTAAGTTTGTTTAATGTGGGCAATGGTTCTTAAAGCAAAATTTCTTAAAAGACAGATCCCTCGAGGCTTATCTTCACTGTAATGACTACAGAATACAAACTTTACCAACAGTTGTGTAAGTATGTACAAACTTGCTCAGCCGGACACCCACAGACGCTGGAGTTTTAAAGAGAAGTCTGCAGATGATGTGGCATTTTCCTGTTGGGCTGAACAATTGGTTAATTCTCCTCATCATCTGCAGCAATGTCAGCAGTAAACACCAGATGGCAGCATGGCAGAAGCTTCGTCACTATGTAATGATGTGTGGTCATCAACTGAACAGACAATTTTTTTTTAAATTTCTTCCTCAAATACATATTTTTAGTTAAAGCCACTTTGTTTATGAATGGATAATAAAATTCTTGTAGCACAAACTGGATTTATTTTATTAGAGGTACAAATCCAATTTCAGTCTAAGAAGTCTTAAAAAAGTGCCCTGTGGGTTGTACTTTAGTGAAACCAGGTACAGTGTCAGTACATCAAAGTAGTACTTGACTTCAGTGATAGTTCAAACTTCATACCAGGATACTCAGGTATGCCTTCATGCTGGTATGCAGGGCCTCAATAGGGGATGTATGGTGAGGCTCTTGATATACCTCTCTCTCCTTGTAGCTGCCACTTACATTCTTTTAAACCTTGGAAAACAGAACTTATGTCTTAATAATAATTATAACGTCCACATTTTAAGATTTAATTCAGATTTATTCAGTAATGATTTTTCTTCACTTAACTTTCAACATACTAAGGCACATATTAAATATTGTCTTTCAGTTTCATATCGTTTTATGATATTTGGCTGACAAATTTAAGTTTCAAAAAAATGTTTCTCTGACATAAAATGCACTTTTGGACATCTTGTATTTCACGCCCACATTTACACTTTCGGCTACTTCATTAAATGCACACATTATAAATGTAATTAAATTATTTATTTAGTTCTCTCTTTGCACATTGAGATTCATATCACAAAACAGGATAGATACATATATTATTTTAAGATGGAGACCTGAAGCAGGAGGACAGAAGCTTTATATCACCTTCAAAAATCACCTTATTTTAAACCTTATTTTTAGGAAGTAGTTTGGTGGTACGTATTTAGACTTGTTTCCTGTTCATCTTTCAAATCCATTACAAAGGTTCTGCTCAATATTACCCGACTCTAACGTTTTTTTGATTTTTGTTTTTCTGTGGCATGGAGGCATCACCAGCACTCAGCTTCTGACTTCTGCTTTCACACACTGTTTAATTCTGACCAAACAAATGTGAAAAGTCAACTCAGTTGTTTTTTTAACTTTATTTACAGCATGGCACACACTTACATTTATTCTATGTAGTAGACCGGGTGTATTAGATTTCGGTTAGACACATGCTTATTATACCAGTTCACCCTCACAGTGCTCCCAACAATGTCCAGGTGAGAATAAGCCTGGTCCAGCAGGTAGATGATGGCCTCCTCCACACTGATACGATATTTAGGTACCATGGGTCCACTGGTGGGCCCATTTTACAAGCCCTCTTTAAATTCTTTGTAACTTCATTGCCATTTGTGCCAGAGAGAAAATACAAATGTTTCTAAAAGGTGAGAATTGTTTTCAATTATTATTTCAATCAAAAATATTAAATAAGTCCATTAGGACTGCGATAATTTTAGTAGGGCCACTTTACACTGCATCTACAATATAACACAGACAGTAAAAACAATCAGACATTCAGGATAATTGCTTAACACCGCCCTAAGTTTATCAACAGTGAAACAGGCTGACCACATCTGAACTGCTGCCTATTTTCCTCTTCCCTGGCCTTTCTGATAAGCAGCAGGATCATGGTCCAGTTTGTAGCTCTGGGCAATTTGTCTTGATGCAAAGTACAGTCCTAGTGGTGTATCCATAACCATGTCTTACTGCACACAAAGAGATGGAATAAGCAAAAACATATCATTTATGTATCATTTATAGAGCTACACTTAGAGGTTAAAGTGGGCAATCTATAACACTGGTGTGGTTGTGGTGCTTCTGCATCTAGCTTGCCCTACAGAAGAGGAGCTATCATAATGGGAGTAAGTGGCAGGTAATTTCAAATGCAACATTTCTACCAACTCAACAAACACAGTACCAGCAAACACACAAACCGTTTGTGTGTCATTTGTCACACAGTGCATCTGCTAGCTAAAGGTAAAGTTGCTGGATTTAAGAATGCAAGTTCCTTTCACACAAAAATAGCTGGTTGAAATATCCTAACAAGCCCATTATCATCAATGGAGCTCCACTGGAGAGGGTGCTGTCCTTCAAGTATCTCGGTGTCAACATCTCCTCAGACCTGACATGGTCTGTCCACATTCAGGTCCAGTCCAAAAAGGCTAGGCAGCTCCTGTACCACCTCCGACAACTGAGGAAGTTCAGGGTCTCTCCAGTGATCCTCAGGACTTTCTATGCAGGTGCTGTGGAGAGCATCCTCACACAGAACATCTCATCCTGGTTTGGGAGCAGCCGTGTTAAGTACAAAAACGCTCTTTAGAGGGTGATCCGTACAGTAGAACGCTGCTGCAGGGCTGCTCTCTCCTCCCTGCAGGATATTTACACCAGGAGATGTTGCTCCAGAGCAGCTCAGATATTGAAGGCCCCGATCAAAAACCGAGCAAAAAACCCACAACAGGGTGATTCCCAAACTACGACTCAATAAACAGAGACTCTAAAGCCAGAACAGAAAGGTACAGTTGTAAGACCAAAGATTAAGGACTGTGTTTTTACAATTCGAGTAAACCATCCCCTCGTCTTCTCGGCCTTGTTGTGTGTACCTTAGAAGTCAAATTATACATTAAACAGACTTCCAAAAACATTTTGAATTTCATTTAGAACTGAGATGCCAAGCTGTTATCAGAAATCTTATGCTGACCAGGAGCATGTATCCTCACTTTCAAAACCTTAAGGTGTCAAATCCACAAACCCGACATGGGGTCATTACACATGGGGTAGAAGTGCAAGTCACCCTTTACTAACACATTGTATTTACATTTGTTGACAGACAACACGGCTAACAGCCTCACACACTCTCCTTTGGATTTTTGAGCCACTAATTTGCATTCTTGTAGCAGAATGTTGGTATTTGCTGAAGTGAAGTGGCTGCATCTTTGTATAAAAATTATAGCACGTTGTTAGTAGACCACCTTGTGATTATTGATACCAATAATTTGGGTTACTTAGAAATCTGTCCCAGACCCATCTTTTTTTCTTCTTATATTTACATGCTGTGATCCAGTGCAACTCCTATCCTCCTCATTGTTTGGATTTCCATTACTGCAGTAAAATTCACTCCGTCCATCATGTATCCTAGCTGAGCTGAAATAAAAATTAATTTATTTTAATCATAAAGGCTGGAATACAGCAAAGGACATTGCTAATGAGAACTTAGTACACAAAACCTTAGGCACACGTTTATCATGTAATGTAGATCATAATCTTGAGCTGATGTAGCGTTCTGCATTGTTCATGTATGGCAACAATTCAGTAAGTGTTGATGCACTGTTAAGCAACTCAGGGTTAGTATCTTGCCCAAGGATATTTTGGCATGTAGACCAGAGCAGCCAGGCATCAAACCACCAACCTTCCAATTACTAGATGCAACTTTAGCTACAGCCATCCCTGAATAAAACTGAAATCTCAGTTATTTCATGAAACTGCTTCTCAAAAAAATTAAAAATAATTTGGATATTAATGTCACACCTCATAAAAGTAATAACCATGATTTTAAACTAATAGCTAAACCTGACTGGAAACTAACAATGGACTGATATAAGAGAATTTTTGAGACTGAGTTAAAGGCCTTGCAACAGTATTTGGTACAGATTGAGGTTTATTAATAGATGCTTTAAACATACAAGAAAATAGAGCATTACAGTAGTCTAAGCCGGAGGAGATGAAGGTATGACTGAAAAATTCCAGTTCACTTTTTTTGAAACAGTCTTGAGTCTACCATTATTTCTTGAATGTAAAAAAGCAAAAGGGAATGAGATTATCAAAGATTTATCAAATATGAACAAATATAAAAGATTTCATGCATTAGATTTTACAGTGTATGAGAAACAACCTGTTTAATTTGGGGAATAATACTCTCCAGAGGAATAATTCTTCTTTCTAATCTTGTCTAACTGCAAAAAGTAATTTGCCCTACTATCATTAACTCCATTAAGACAGCCAATAAAATGAATAATTAATCCAGTTCATAAGGTTTAAAAGAGAGGTGTAGCTGAGTTTCCCTTATATTGAGCCTGAACATTCTCCTTATTGGCATATCAACAAACTGATAGAATTCAAAATAACACAAAACGGCTTTAAAGAATTTTAAAATAGAGCATTGTTTTTTTCAACAATATCTTCTAACACTGCAGAAAATAAATACTTAGTACAGTGTCAGTGCTACCAGCACTTGATGGCAGAGAAAGTTCAGTCTTTAACTCATCTGGTTCAGGTACACCCTCAGGCTGGCATTGAGGGCTTCACCATATAGAGTGTCTTTATTTGCAGTGTTGGGAAGGTTACTTTTAAAATGTATTTCACTACAAATTACAGAATACATGCCCCAAAATGTAGTTTGTAACATTTCTGAATACTTTGGATTACTTGATATATTATCATGCTTTTTACAGCTACATGAATATACTATTGCTGTGTGATTTATTACTATTACTGAAGGCTACTCACCACTGAGCTAACACTGCGATTATTTGCAGCTAGCAGGTTGTTAATGCTATCCATCAAGTCTAACAGGCTGCAGTCTATGAACCAACCTCAGCTAATGCCAGCTAACAATGTTAGCTCAGTGGCAAGTACCCTTGAGTAATAGAAATAAATCACACAGCAGTAGTACGTCAAAGATACTGAAGTGGCACATAACCCAGGTAGCTACCACACCTGAAACAAGGTAGTTGCAGTAGGCTAATGTTAATTTTTAAAAAAAGAACTTACTTCTAGATGTTTGTTTAAGTTGGAGTCTTTTGATGCTGAGAGCAGCTTGGTTGCTGGCAAACAGAGTTTGCATTGAACAGTCAGATTTCGCCCATCCCTTTCTTCTTTAAATGTGAATTTCCAAGTAAGAAAAGCATTCCTGTCTGTGCACTGCTGGCTCTCTGGTACTGGCTCCAGGTCCATTGTGTAACTGATGCCACCAACATTAACAGGACGCTTACACTAGAGCCTCTTATTGTGTGTTTTGTTTGGGTTTTGCAATGCATTTAATTACAAGATTATAGAGGGGATAGAGAGGGGATATCCTAACATATGAAACAGGAAAAGACTGCTGTGTAATGCATTTATTTCAACAAAGTAACTGTATTCTAATTATCACCTATTTAAATGGTAACTGTAACAGAATACAGTTACTCATATTTTATATTTTAAATACATAACACCGGCACATGTATTCTGTTACTCCCCAACAGCGTTTATTTGTAGGATACTGGCACACAAATGGTGGAAGTAGAAAGGATGTTTTTTAACACGAAAAACACAAATTTCAGAAATGTCTAAATTTCAAGAGTTAATTTAAAAAAACAGTATTGTTAATCCTTTGCATATTTAAATTTTCTGCTATGACTTAAATATGCTTGATAAATTAGTACCTTGTTACAATCGATATTGCAATTCATCATGAAACGTGATGAAGCTTTGTAACTTTAAAAGGAGACTTGAAGTCACAAAGTTCTGTTTACTACCCTGGTTTGTGGATTTTAAAAAAGTGATTAAATGAAGGCTCATTTTTATCCTTATATTGATATTTGGCTTATCAATTATAAGCTTACTATAAATAATTACAGTCAAGCAGAAAAGAGCGAAGTAGCACCTCTCAGCATCTTAATGATATCTTCTTCTTACTTCTCAAGACAGTCTGACCTAAAAAAAATTGGCTTATTTTCTTTGACTTTAGTGAACAGTTTCTGCTGACAAGCCACCAGATATTCACTCTGTACAATAGACCACTCCTCACATAGAGACATATAGAGACACTAGACACATAGAGACTGTTAGTTTTCTTAGTATTGCAAGTATGTAGTATTTGCCACCAATCACATATTACATATTATCTGAATGCAAGACATAAGGAATCATAGTAAATGGCTCTAGAAGATAATATGTCGTCATCTAGTGGAGAGATACAGCCAGAGTGAGAGGACAGACGACCACAGTAACATCAGTGATGATGAACACTGTTTTCTATTCACTGTATTCATTAGGTCTAATTTAAAATCTTAGGAAAATCTGACAATCAGAAGAAAATAATGTCACTCTTACATCAGAACATTATTTTTCTGCAGTTTCACCTTAATGACATAAATATCAGCTGCTCTAAACAGCTTCTTGATTTTTATCCTACATTTAATTAACATAGAAAGCGTTGCGTTGCTTTCCTAGCATTAGAGATATGAGAAATAAAAAAATTATATTTCACAAAATATATGTATTTTTCTCAATACTGAGATCTTTAAAAAGTTGTTTGCTATTTTTCTTTTTAGCCTCTGCAATTAAACAAGTCACTCTGCATATTGTAATTCATCACTAAACATGATGAAGCTTTTTAACTTTATAAAAAGACTTGTAAAGTTACAGAGGTCTGTTTACTTCCCTGTTTTGTGGATTAAAAAACAAAAAAAAGTTAAGTGAAGTCTCTTTTTTTTATCCATCTTTTTAAAAAGCAGCTCGATAAGGTTCAGTCTGACCATTCTGACATTTGGGAACCGATATATATCCTATCAAATATGTCGTCTAAAAATAGTTAGAAATGAGCTGAGAACCACCTCTTAGCATGTAAATCCAATTTAGATGCTGAGATTATAGTATTACACTCATTCAGCTTCTGACTTCTGCTTTCACACAGACCGACCAAAAAATGTAAAACAAAACAAAATCAGCTTATTTTGGGTGACACCACTGAATAGCTGCTGCTGCAGCGTGACATAAGCCACAACTTATTCAATCTGTGCACTATATAACATTTTATGTAGAGACGTTCAGTATTAAACTTTGCAGGTGTATTTCACTGCTTGCCACAAATTTGGTTCA
>VUQG01044612.1:8873-19313 GCA_015106755.1 Etia nguti
GACAATTTTACTGATGCATTACCGAGTGGAGCTTTTTATCGACCTGTACATTGTTGACACATTCTTTTTTCATAATTTCAGTACATAACATAATGTTACTTTTAAATAATAAATGTGTGAGTGGATCCACTATTCTACTACGTTGCTACCAAGCTAGGCCCACCTGCTGCTACTTTCCACTCAGAAAGTGAGCTGGTCCTGGGATTATTTCAGTTTAATTGAGGAAGAACTGAATAAAGATCGTCCCCACTAACTTGAATACATATTGCTTGCCTGCTGAATGAGCTAAACAAAAGAAGAGCCCCAAAAGTAACACAGCTTCCAGGTCTAAGATTCCTATTAAACCAGGAAGGTGCTGTGAAACTGATAAAGTCTCAGTCACACAGGATTAGAGACCGTTCAGTGACTCTCCCCGAACCACTGATCACTAGGAAAAATGTCTTCCTCAAGCAGCTGGTGAAAACCTCTAGGCGAATGCTTTGGTCACTAGCAGACTGCTGCAGTCACGTGTAGTTTGCATAGAGGACTCCAACTTGTCTCCAACACTGCAAGCTGCTGACGACTAAAGCAAGCAAAAGGAGGTTGCTGGAGGTTGCCGGCTGCTGCTAAGTGAAACCAGCGCCGCGGCCGGACGTGGTTTGTATGGGAGACCCCGAGTTGTCTGCAAACACTCTGATCAGGTGCGGCTGCAGGAAAATGGAAACAGAAACGTTCGCCTTGAAAGTAAAAAATAATGTTGAACTTTGCACTTTTAAGGCAAAACCTTCAACTGTCTTCACCGTTTCTCTTTCTGCTGTGGTGATAACCGCCAACCAAAACCAAACACAATCACGTGATTTGAGAAAAAAAACGTGTTAACATAGTCCAGTATTACAATCATGACAAATCCACACTGAAGTGTGCAGACAAGCTGTGCAGTTTCGTGTGCCGTTCTGCTAAAACAGAACCCAAAAATGTAATCATTTCAAGCAGCATCAATCTAAAAAGCGACAAAGTGTGCAGAAGCACACAACAGCGAAAACGGCAAAATCCCAGCATCTGCCCCCAAGCTGGTTTTAAGCCTATTTACATACGTTGCTCCAATGAAGTGACACTTTCATCAGAGTGAAAAATTTACAACCCACGGGGAGCACTAGTGTATTGGGCACAATCACTACTTCTCTTTTCTATTTTGGTGTGAACAGATTAAAATGAAGCCCCTACAAACAAGTCAAAACGAACACCAAAGATATGCGGCGTGTGCGTATTCCAAATTCAAACTCTTTTTCCAGTCTGTGCAGCGGAGAGTGACTTACTGGTGCAGGCAGAGTCAGGGGGGTCGCTGTCAGCGCGGTAGAAGCCATTCTGGCACGGACAGATATTGGCTCCACGTGCACCGGTGCGACTGTTGGCTGGGCATGGAGCGCAAGATCCCTCTCCGAATTTGGATTTGAAGGTCCCGGGGATGCACGCTGGATGAGGGGGCGAGAAAAATGGAAAGGACAATAAGAACAAAAGCAAAAAAAAGGAACAAAAAATGTTTAAAAAAACAAAACATGCTGGGCTGTCACTTATCTACAAGACCAGCGGCTGTCACATCTGTCACAGAACAAAGTACCTGTGAAGTAGCAGCAAAGCTCAATATTTATGGAGGAAGCGCTGATACGTACGTGAGAAATGACGAACACTTAAGCACGAGGGCTTATCTATACATTTGCATCTGCTCTTTCATTTTCACTCTCTCGGCTAGGTGACATTAATCTCCCTAAAAAGAGAGTCGGGATGACGGCAAAGTTTCATGTTGAAGAGGAGGAAAAAGGGAGGATAAAGATGAAGACCGACTGCTGACAGGAGATTGCTGTTGTCAGACAAACAGGGATGGAGAATGCTTCTGAGAAAAGGGATACACCCTAAACCCATCAATCAGTGTCTGCTCAGTCCTCGGTTCTCCGAATCCGCGCCGCTGAATACAAACAAGGCCTCCACGCGCGTGCGGAACGGCTCCGTAATAAGCCAATAAATCAATCCGAATGATCAGAGCAGACGTGAATTAGCCGAGCGGAGTTATTAGGGAAGTATACAAAAACTACGGTTATCTCACACGACGTGTCCAAGCGATTCGTTTGAATTCCAGAGCGTCACGGTGAAGGTTGCCTGATATCAAGTCTTAAGGATAAAACCAGCATAAGCCGAGACTAAAGAAGGATTCAGATAAAGGGGATTAGCAGCAAAAGGTCCGGATATATCAGCCGCCGGAGCCCCCCTTGTTTTACTGTTTGCCACATTCCTAACCGGTGCTGTAAAAGTGGCGGTCTCTGGCAAACATCTGCCGTGTCAGCATGAGGGCTCCGACAGGAGGGAGAGTCTGTGATTAACTAGGTGGGTTAAGTGGTCTCTCGTTTTGAACTCAAGTTCCAGCCTAATTCCCCAACAATGACACTTTTAGGAAAAATCAGCGCAGCTAATGACCCCGCAACGGCGCTGTGCAATAAAAAGCCAAAGACAAGACGAAAATGTGTGGGTTTTTTTTTTTTTTAACTTTCACAATCCGAAGAGACCTTAAGGCTCTACAGTCTGTGATCTGATTTATTCTTTCTCGTGTTAAGGGCTGCATTGTCATCTTCTTTTATTTGTTTGTTTTCCCCCACTCCTTTTCGAGAGGGTGCTGAATCACCCGGCGCTCTTTTCTCCAATCCATTAACCTCTTTGGAGGGCACCATGATTTTCCAGTTTTTGATACACTTAATGTTTCCCTCTCCCCGCTCTTATTGTGCCTCATCCCCCTCTTCTTTTCTTTTCTCTTCTTCGTCTCCTCCTCCTCCTCCTCCTCCTCTCCATCTCATCCAGTGTTTGGCTGTGAGCGAGAGGCAAGACTGAGGTAAGAAATGAAATGTCTGAGTGATTAATGTTACCGTGGCAGTGTTGGCTCACGTTGGTCTGAATGGTGTTAATGAGTGTGGCCGCCTGTAGATTAACTAACAGGAGGCCGCGGAGGAAATTACACTTCCTCATCACAACCGCTGGCTGAAGCCCTGGAGAGCTTTTTATCAGGCGCTGGCGGCAAGCTTTTAACCTTGAGCAGCCAAATGGCAACGAATGAGCTCTCAGCGAATGTTAGACACCATTTCTCACGCCCAGGTGAGAGGGAGCCTTGCTTGTCTGTCTTTGACTTCCCTGCAGCCTCCCTCCTTTTTCATTTTCTGTCCCGTTTTTTACTGTACATCGTGCTATCTCCCTTTCCTCTGTTAATATCTCTCTTCTCCGGACTCCGTCTCTCCTCCTCTATTATACGCATTTTCCTTGCCTTTCTGTTTCTGTGCCTTCCCGCTATCTTTCTCTCCCTCCTGTCCTGCCTGCACAATATTTGTATGCGGCTCCTCTCTACAACAGCTCATTAATTCATACTCTCCTCCACCCTCCTTCACCCACCCCCTCTTTCAGGAGCCACACAATAAATGCAGGGAAGAGGGCACAGACTGAGGTGACTTGCGCCGAGCATATAAAGGAGCTTTGGTTAAATAAAAGTCTAAATGTCTGTTAAATACACGTACCCTGGCACTGAGTGCTGTCTGCGGAAGGTTCAAAGCCGGCGTTGCAGGTGCACGAGCCCACGGGAACCATCCACTCACCGTCCCCGTTGCAGTACAGCTTCAGCGGGACGGACAGCTCCATGGCGTTGTTCACGCAGGCCCCCGGGGCAATCACCAAGGAGGTGGCTTCTGCCCCCGTAGCGGTCTCGGGGAAGACGGCAAAGTTGGCAATGGTGGTGGAGCACTTCTTGAAGAAAACCCTGACTGAGATTAGAGACATGCAGGCTCCCAGGTCCTGGAAGGCCAGGTAGAAGCCTGCCTTGGAGAGGGGGCCAAAGCTGCGCACTTTGGTGTTGATCCTTCCTGCTTCCAGCAGAGAGAAACTCTCATCTGGGGCAATAGTATCCACCTTCACGTAGGGGTTCTCCCTCCACAGAGGGCTGGTGTCCGTGGCCATGTCCCCATCCGACTCATAGTAAAACAGATTAAAGGTCTCTTTGCAGGAGCCCGGGATGTTGGGGATGCTTGCACAATCGCGGACGGAGAACTTGAGCTCCACGTAGACGCGCAGCACGGCCTTGCGGGGTATATAGTCTGTCCTCAGCCAGTTGTTCTGGCTGGGCTGTTTGACATTGCACACCTGGTAGGTTCTGATTGGGCTCATGGAGTCATCGTATCCGCTGACCTCCTCCCACTGTGGAGACAACACGGAGACACTGCGATGAGGGGAGGTAATGACTGTAAATACTGTGCAGAAAAGAGCGGAACGGCTTTAAGAATTAAATGAGGGGAAAAAAATCCCCGTGATTATCTAATGCTTTCTCTCAATGCAAAAACAGTTCCATTTCTCGCTCAGCACCAAGCGAGCTGCGGCAGAAGCTCAATTTTTAAATACGCTGATAATTAATATTAAATAGTGTTAAATGCAGTGCATCCTAATGCAAACTGTTCACCCATAGAGAATGTTGAAAACAGCTAAGTGCTGTCTGGCATAAACATGACTGCAGGAATATACAACACGTGCACACCAACACACATTCCCACAACGTGTGTGTGTGTGTGCGTGTGTGCGCGTACATGTGGCCTGTGCAGAATAATTTGCAGCTAAAAAGCTTCTAATTGCATGAATCATTCAGAAAATTCTAATTATTATGGACTTTCAATAGAAAACATTTTCCCATTAAAACAAATTTCACACATTATGGCTGTTTGACGAGTTCTGATACCGATCGCGTGTCGCAGCTCAGATCATCAGCAGCAAATCACTCACGTGCGGGGCTCCGTGGAAGCCCAACTTCAGTAGCTATTAAACAAAGTGCAGACACACCTATAGAAGGCAGCGCTCGCATCGATATCTGTTGCGGTGCAATCGAAACAGCCCCGAAGGAAGACTTGGTTTCTGTAACAACCCCCCCACCACCACCACCTCGCCTCCATATATGTATAATGCAAACAGTGAGTTATTTATTAAAATGGCCATCTAAATGCAATGCGTTCAGTGGGATTGCACTATGGCAGCACTCCGGAGCATTTCAGGTTACATGGACTCTTATATATATCCTCTTGTGCCTACACACACAACACAGGAGCACATATTTGCATCTGCTTCGGTTTGTGTCGCTGAGAGTCTGATGTCTTGCTGTAGAAATAGTGATTTAAGGGCCCCAGTGTGACACGGGCACCATCTATGGCTTTATGTGTTGCTAACAGTTGCGTCTCTATATGGTAACTAACATTAGCAGCTATGATAAATGTATCGGTGGGTCAATAAATTTAGTCCATTAGGAAATAACCTTGTGAGAAGTCAATTGTTTTGATTCTCCCCCCCACACCCTCTAATTCCACGTCGGACTGAATGCTTCGTTTCCATAACAAATGAGCGTTCCAGAAATTGATTATTTCAACCGGAGGAAAATAATGCATAACTCATCTCACGTCTCTGAGCTCCCCGCGTGCAATTTATCCCCAAACGATGAGCCCAAGAGTCAGCATTAGGCGTCGTAAATCACCGGCAACCCCGCTGATGCACTACCTGACAAATATGATAATTGCCGGGCCTCCTTGAACGTATGGGCTTGTCAGGCGTGAGGAGAGGGGCTGCCTCGCCAGTCGTGACATATGACTTCATGGATGCTGGGACATTTCAGAGCCGGCCCTTGTTTGGTTGGTTGGGGGGGGGAGGAGAAGAAGAAGAAGAAGGGAGCCGGGGCTGCCGGAGATCGTTTCCATGGAAACCCACCATTTCCATTGACTGACTTTGCGCTCATGTAGCGAAGACAAATTACACCGGCCGAGTGTGGGGGAGGTCTGTCAGGCTGTTAGCCCTGGGGTCAAATTCATGTTGTTTTATTTTCTCACAATTCCTATAGGGGGTATCAGCTGAAAACCTTAATTTCTGCCTGTAATGCACTCTTGGGCCCACATTATAAAAGACACAGACACATGCTTTCAGTTATCAGGCTACTCTATCCTAGGGAGACATTCAAGGTAAAGTCTAGCTAATAGTCCTTAATCGTGGCGGGGATTTGACTCCTGTTTGTGTGCGCTTGCTCATTAGTATGTTTAAAGTGCAATATGCACAAAAAGCAAAAAAAAAAGATATTCCTTTGCTGAGCTTTTCACGTGGTCTGAAAACTGAAAATCTTTGATATCCTCCACACAATGTCTCACAGTGTGCTTCTCATTTGCTTTATAGAATCCGAGAAAGCAAACATACACTGCAAAAACAAAGCCATAAAGCAGCAGGAGGTGTGCTGTTCAAGGCAGACTGGGCTCTATTAACAAGCAAATGGAACAAATGCTGTTAAAGAGCGAGGAGAAGAAAAAAAAAAAAACTAAGCTAAACACATGCGCAAACTCACCCCACTCTCTGGGAATGTGGTCCAAGCCAGCTCTGTGGTAGCCCACCGACTGTCCATAAGGGTTTCTGCAAATTAAGAGTAGGAGTAAGGTTCACAAACTGGGAATTCAATGGTGTGAGGAAGGATAAAAAAAAAACAAAAAGTGTTGCAACACTTTAAAGACCACACACACACACACACACACACACAAAGTTCCCTGTTCTCCAGAAAAGGATGCAGGTAAAAAAGACCCGCCCCCCCCGCCTCGCTCCATAACTTCCACCCACAAGCTTTCAGTTTTTTGAAAGCTCTGACAATCGTGGCATATCTGTGCTGCTGCCTAATTAAGGCTTTCTCTGTGTTTGCCACCCGCAAATGCACTTCTTTCAAATATTCACTTGTGGACTAAAAGAACAAAGCCTCTTCAGGGTTGTCTTCAGAGGGAAATATCCCAGGGGAAGTGAGGGGAGGGGGGTCACATGAGCAGGAATATATGCTTCTTTGAGGCAAAAACACAAAAAAACGTGACCTCTCTCAGGTGAGCAGATGTTTACATCACCTGGCTGTTTACAACTTTGCGAGGAGGTGAGAGCCGAGCCGACAATTTTTTAGGGGGGGTTGGGGGGGAGAAGCGGAGATTAAACAGCAGGATCAATGAGCTCCGTCGTCTGGCTGTCAATCACACGTTTACCTGAGCGGGGGTGGTCTGCTGAGTTCATCTGATACCTCACTCACTCTTACAGCTGTGTGGCCGTGCAGGCTCCCATTGTTCCTCTGCTGCTAATTACTGAAACAATTGCACTTTTCTTCGCGGAGACTCAATGACACGACCCCTGCTGTGCACCATTTGCTCACAAGTTGTTGATAACAGCGCCGGAGAAGGGTGTGAGAGGCTAAAACAAATAGCGTGTCCTGTGTGGAGCAACAGTAGCACTTGGTGGCTTTGTTCCGGTGGAGCCCGCTGAAGACAGTGGTTACATTACAGGGTGTCCTTGGCTTTTGAGTGTCACTAACAAAAATAAGTTGCATTTGGGTGACTAAATCGGTCGTATATCTGCGGCTGCTGATATGAGCCGCTGATATGAGTGATGTGCGTTCTTCAGACAAAACCACAGCGGCTTTTCTTCTTCTTCTTTTTTTCAGAGCATGGGCGATAATGGACATAGATCTATACATGCAGCAGGGTGGATTACTTTTCAGTGGTGGTCAATAGTGTGCCAGTGGAGATGCAAGATTACACTAGTTTTAATTCTAACTGCAGAATGAAAGACACACAGTGATTGGTGGATATAGAAAATTTTACCTGGGGGTGGGGGTGGGGGTCTAGGCAGGGTGCCACATACCTCTTCAGTAAAGTATGTGAAAATCCGCTATATGTTAATGGAGTCAACAAAAAATGCTATAAAACTATTTTTGTATCATTATCTCTTCTAAGAACACAAAGAGACAATAAATGAGACACAAAAATGTTCTCCAAAATAAATAAATACAGAAAACAAATAGAGAAAAAAAACTTAAATTACTGTACAGGACTAATAGAAGGCTCCACAGCAGGGGGGCAGTTGCCCCCCCCCCCCTTGCCCCCTTGTGGATCCACCCCTGCACTGATCTGTCTTTCGTGCAGTTACGTTCACATCGAGGTTAAAAGGAAGCAAACAGACGTCCCGATGTGGCGTTTTTTATGCTAGGTAACGTTGGATGTGTGTGTAAATGATAACAGCCGCTTGATGTGCAGCAATAAACTGAGAGTTAAATCCTGTAAGGCTTCACTAATAAAATGCTTGAGACTGCAAAAAGTCAGTGAAGATGAAGCACGCAAGCTTAACATAAAGCTTGAAACCTGGGTGGGTGTGCTGCGTCTCAGCCGGATCTAAAGCATGATTCATGATGATTCAATGCAACCATGCATCACGATTTCCTGTAGGTCACCCTTGTGATCTGATCCAGCCACTAAGAGTTTATGTAATGAGTTTATGCTCCCTGATTGATCAGCCGCCATCTGTGATCCTCGGGACACGTAGTAGCATTTTAGACACTTATGGGAGCAGCTTTTCCCTTTCTGACTGGGATCCAGCTAATCTAGCCGTGTACATGTAAGACGTAACTGTGCATTAGCAGTCGCTAAACGATGGCTAATTAGGCATTCACTAATCACATAAACTCATAATGACTTGATAATTTTTAAATAATAGAGAGCAAGAGGAGTCGTGCGTCGTGCATTAGCTGAAGAAGAACTAAAAATGTTTTCCTTTACACCCCCTTTTTAAATTTTATATTCTGTTACAGCAGTAGATGCTCACATTAAGCACGGCCAAAGTTCAGTGAGGTCAGCATATGTGCGTGAAATCCCTCTGAGCTATATGAACCAATCACTTTCAGCTTTTTTTTTGGCTCTTGGCTCTGTGTGATGTCAGCAAAAAGGAATATCCCTAATATGGTCAGCACTGAAGCCCAACCCCTTTGTTATTAAACCTTCTGTATACCAGAGGCAGCCAATCAGAGGCAAGCTGGCTTAAAGGGGAAGGAGCTAAAGCACATTGTTTCAGACAGAGAAACTGAGGAGCTGCACCAAGACCCAGAAAGAGGAAAATGAGGATTGTTTTAGAGCTAGGAGGTACTCCAACCGAGTCCAAGAATAAAAAACACGGTGCGGGAAATTAGCATAATAGGCCACATTTAAGTGTGGGATTTGTGCTTAAGTAGAATTTCTTTAATGTACAGTACATTCAGAAATGAAAAGTAGGCTGCTAGGTTGGAATAAGCATATGAGTGGTGCTGCAGTAAAGAAAAAAATCATTTAATTTAAGGAGGAATAAGTGGCTGCTTCCATTTTTGTGTGTGTGTGTGTGTGTGTGTGTTGACAATAGAAATCCCATTTACCTGGGCATGATAATTAATAGGTAACATTTGCGCAGAGGGCAAATGCATTCTCAGTTTTCTGCGCTTTACGTGTGAAAGGGCATGAGCGACAGCGGTTAATAACTTCACTTGTCGAGCCTGAATGCACGTTCGTGTACAAGGTTGTTTTACTGATTAGCACGACTCGAGCCAGAGAGAGGAGGGACTAATCAGTGAAATCAGCGCTTGTTGTCTTTGCTTGGCTACACTTGGGCCCTCGGCGGCACACAGCCAAGTGAGCACTGGACGGCTCGCTGCTGATCCGTGGATCCAGGGCCCGTCTCCGGAGTGTCTGATCCACCCCCACACCTCCCCTTCCCTCTATCCCCTGTGCCCAGAGGCAACAGGAGACAGATCCGCTCAGCCTCAGCTAACCACAGGCTCGAGCTCATGCCTCTTTAAAACAGGTTTCACCTCACACGGCGCAACAAGCAGGGGCAGCAGGGTGACCAGCTCATATCTGTAAAAGCCCCCTCTGTGAAGGCAAGGACTGCACCCAGCTGATGCGAGACACAAGGGGGGGGGTTAAGACGGGAGTGGGTGGACCTTTGACCTCCATGTGGAGCAGGAAGAAGAAAATATGTCTACCAAGATCTTAAAGACGTGGACTCCTGTGCAGTCTGGGCTCACGTGCTGCTCTAAAACACTAAAACCGCAGCGTGAACACAGTTTTCGTTCCTCACCAGAGTGTGTCAACATTCTCCTCCTCCTCATCATCATCAACCCACTGACTCCCAGAAACCGGCTGAAAGAGATCCCATTTGTTCCACACCTCTCCCCCCTCACCCCCACCCCTTCTCCTTTTAAATTTACAATGCCTCTGAGATCTCCTAACTGCTATAACTCAAATCCAGAAATCTCTTCCCCCCCCTCCACCTCTCCCATAACCACCACCTCTCCCATAAAACTACAGCAGCAGTGGAGTCGTTCTGCCCCCAGGGGTAAGAAAAACAATGCTCTGCAGTAGGAACTTTAGAGCATCACCACCCCCGTGGCATTTGAGGCTCTTTCTTTCTTCCTTTTTTTATTTTATATTTTATAATCGCCAAAATGCCACACAGCTCTGCGCTCTCGGTGAGCTCTGGGAGCTCACACACGCTGATGTTTTATTCACTTTGTACGAGCGGCCGCATCATGAAAGGGACCCCCCCCCCCCCCCCCCCCCCCAAAAAAAAAAACACCCCCCCACCCCC
>VUQG01044612.1:36047-48289 GCA_015106755.1 Etia nguti
ATTTAATTTCATTTTTTTTTTTTTTTTTTTTTTTTTTTTTTTTTAACTTAACACAACAATACAGAGAACAGAATTGTTCGGCCCCCTGATTCTTATAGTCAGGCTCCAGTACTTTATTGTAGTTTTCAACAAGTTTTCACACATGTCTCCTGAGCTCATTCTTCTTTGAATCTCTCTTCTTTGAGTCTCCTCCGGATATGTTGGTCTTTAGCTTGAGCTTGAGCTTTGCGCAGGCTAGTCAGTAAAGCTCACTTTGATCTGGTGGAGGTGGTTCTTTACCAGGAGGAGACATATGTTTCGTGTCGTTGTCGTTTTGGAAGACAAAGCAATGACCCACACCGAGTTTATCATTTAGTATGGCTTGAGGTTTTCTTTCAATGTCTCCACACGTCTTCCTTTCTTCTTTATTCCCTCCACCTTGACGAAAATCCCAGATCCAGACACACTGAGGAATCCCCACGGCATAAAACTCCCACCTCCATGTTTCACTGTGGGTTGTACACCTCTCCGTTCTTTACTCAAACACAAGCAGCATCTCTGTAGCCAAAAAGCTCTGGTCTTAACTCATCTGTTCAAAGCACATGAGTACCCATACTCTTTCTCCAGGCTGTGACAGAAGCATGCTTCAGTCTGGCTTGACGGTGCCTCTTCTGCAGAAGTGGGTCCTAGTGATTCTCTTCTCTTGGTTCGTCTAGGTTAAGTCATGCGCTCGTGCCTTGGCAGTTGTTCTGGCGTCTTCAGACACATCTCTCACTAGTTTTCTTTCCAGAGTCGCTGAAATCTTTCACTTCCTACCTCTGCCAGGCTTGTTCTGTACTGTTTGGCTCTCTGAATTTCTTGATGGTACTTCTCACTCCAGTTCTTGACACTTGGAAATGCGGTGATGACTTTGAATATCCATTTCCTGCCTTGTGAACATCAACAATTCTTTTTCTCAACTCTAAACTGATTTCTTTTGCTTTTGTCATGTTTTCTCAAGTGAAGCTCAAATCCTCACCAAAGGTTTTAAACTGTGTGTAAATTAGAAGATAAACCACAGTTTTAAATTGACTTTGCAAGCATTACAAAGCTAAAGCACATCACTGCACAGCAGTGGTTTGTGCTATGGCTCAATAAAATGGATGGTTTTTCAGGGGGCTAATAATACTGACCCTGGTCATTTTGAAATTTTGAAAATCCCTTACTCTGTTAAAAAACTCTTTGGAAAATGTTGACAAAAACTTTGAATTTCCTTCTCATCTTTACCTTCAACATTTAAACGAACTGCTTAATGGTGATCATGAATTCACATAGCAACAAAAAGATATAAAACACAGAAAAACATAAAATCCTCACACTACAAAGTAGGAACCGGACCACCGTGTGTCTTATCTGGCAGGTCTTACAGGGAAAAAAAGATATGATTAAGCCCGTTGCTATCGGCACACTAGCATTCACAATCAGTTGTATATGAATAACCACTTAAATCAGTGCAAAACAGTCCAAAGCCCTGAGAATAGTCACAAACCTGTTTTTTGTGTGCACGTTATTCTCCGTGATCTGCTCAGCAGCTGCGCCTCTGAGGAGCCACTTCTCTCTGTGTGAAACAGGGCACGCTCCAGCCGCCTCTCCAACCGTGTCTCCATCAGTGGACGCTGCGATGAAGGTGTGCTGCTGGGACTGTGCAAACTCACAGCTGGGATTTAAGAGACAGAGAGCATCGCCGCTGTTTTCTTTAATGCATCGGCTCATTGAACAGTCCGCACACACGTACTTAAACACGCACACAGTTGCAGATGCACGGCAAAGATGCAATTAGAGAACACCCAGAGTGCTCTTAACTGTCGAATTTGTTTAAAAGGAGCTGCATTTACTGTGCTGTATAGCTAAATATGGAAAAGGACATTTTTTAACAAGAAAATGAACCCTGTGACTTGATGTGAGTTTCCAAGGTAGCAATTTCAATGCAATTGCAGCTCTGTCGTAACTGCGTTAAAATGGATGTGCACAAGAAGAGATCGCTTAGTTTATTTTTTGTACAGAGTTCACAGATGTTATGAGTCCAATTCAGGTTAAACCACCATGTCAGTTGCGAGGCACTACACTATTACGCTTTGTTTTTCTTTTCTCTCTTCACTAGCACAGCCTAGGAAAAGCTGCATGAAGTTGAAATAAATCCTCTTGACAAAAATCCTCTTGATATCCATTTACATTTGGTGCTGCGAACAAAACTGCGGTGACACGGAGGAAATGTCACACTGCGCGCTGCCATCAGCCACCGTGGGCTCCTCCACGACCCTGTCACCTCACATACGAGGGTTTGCCTTGACGCTCCTCGCGGTAGCAACTGCACCCTGTACACCGTTATGTACGATACTTCACGCTGCTGTTGTACAGCAGAGGTACGCAAACGGCGGCAGAATCACAAATCGGGTTTGTTCCAGCATGTTTGCTGTTCTTCAGGTACACGGTGCAGGTTCCTGTCAGCGTGACAGCCGGGGAAACTACATGGCAGAATGTAATATGAGCAGAAAAACCTACTACAGGCTGTGAGGTTCTTCTGTTGTTGTTGTTGTTTATGATGTTTATGATGTAGATTAGAACCTAAGGCCGGACCTGAGATGCAGAAGGTAGAGAGAGAAAATGAAAAAAGTGTCATATATCCAGTTCTCTGCCTCTCCTGAATAAACCCCCGTGAGGTAATCCCCTCTGCTCAGCTTTACCAAATACAAAAAGGGTGCAGAGAGACTGAAGATGCGGCCTTCTGTGAGTTCAACTAAGGTATAAACATTGATTTATTTTATATCGCTGCTTCATTAAAATCAGAACACGGCGTGAGCCATGGCCATCCTTTCAAACACGTACCGCACAAAGATTTAGTGAACAGTGGGGACTCGGCTGATACAAGGACACGATACATTATTATATCATACAATGATGATGTGATACGATGCAATGGGATCTGATGCTGCTGTGGCGATGCCACGTGATACAATATTACATTTTACAATGAGTGCGTACTCAGCTACATCATATCAATAAAAAATTGGGCTGAAGATGGTCAGTTAAAAAAACACTGGGCAGCATGATCCAGTATAATCCATGCATTCAGAAGCTTTCAGCTTGGCTGTATTTTTGGTTTGGATGTTTGCTCCATAGATTCTCTGTGGAGTTCACATCAGGTGAGTTGGCTGACCAATTAAGCACAGTAATAACATGGTCAGTCAACCATATGGTTGCCATCTTGGCACTGTGGGACCGCTAAAGTCCTGCTGGAAAAGGAAATCTGCACCTTAGTGAAGCCTGTGAGCAGATGGAAGTATCAAGTGCTCTAAAATCTGGTCTGTGGCTGTGTTGACCGGACTTTTTTGCCACCGGCCTCACTCCACTCCTCGTCAAGCTCTCCCGAGTTCTTGTTTCGACTTGTGTTGACAGTCTTCTCAAAACTGCAGTCGTCCCTGTTGCTTGTGCAACTTTCCCACACCATTTTTCGCTTACAGTCAAATTTCCATTAATGTGCTTCGACACTTCCCATCCTTGTCAGGAGTTTGGATAATCATCATCTGGACAAACTATCAAGTCATCAGTCTTATGATTGTGGTTGCAGGTACTGAACTAAGACGAAGAGAAAGATGGATTTATATCGCTTGAATTGTAATTTGTAATTGTAATAAACTCAAAATTAAATCTTCTAATGACGCATAATAATGCATTCCTGATTTTAATGAGCTATAATCATCCAAATTAAAACAAAAAAAACTTAAAATGTTTCACTTTATGTTTAATAAATGCAAAATATGCCAGCTTGCCCCTTTCAGTTTTGAACTTTTAATCATATTTTATTTTTTTGAGCTGCACTAACACATGATCCATATAACGAGGTTATAATGTTTAACAAGTTGATATAAGAAGGTACAAATACATTTTTAAAAACCCTGAAGCACGATTTTAGTTTAGTCTACATTTTCTTGCAGAGGGTAAAAGTTCACACTCATAATAGAGAATATGGGATGGATCAGCCAGGATGTTCTCTGCTCCCCTGAGCCCAGACTGCTGGTATATAATGTAGATCTAAAGGATTGGTATTCCGGCTTCTCTATGACCTTGACGGTGGTCTGGACGAGATGGGCAAGACTAGATTTTAACTGCGCTGAGAGGTTATGATACCAGGCATGTTTCACATACCTGATTAGGCTCTCCCACTCCGACCGCCAGAACACATACAACCATTTCTGTTCAATCTTATACACTGTGAGGCTTCTCAGGAAAAGTTAGACCTCTACTTTTGCCTGAGGCACATACTGCCAGCATGGGCTTCCAAGGCAAACATGGCATCACTATGGGCACCAAGACACTTGCTGCTCTTTTTTTCACATTCACAATGAGGCGGTTATCATTACGACAGTTTAGAATAGAAGGGTGATGTAGAACTGGCTGTGCTATAACATGAGGGATAGTGGTGTCATCAGAGAATTTAAAAATATTTATTCAGATATATTCACATGCTAATTTCTATAAACCACTAGAGCTGAAACTGTGATGCGCTGGGACAGTGTATATAAGATCTGCTATTAGAGGAGGTAAGAGTTTAAAAATAAAAAAGACTGAAAATGATTGTGTTTAATCAAAAGCAGCAGGTAAGACTGAACCAAAATCAACAGAAAGCAGGCCCATATAGAGTTTGTGTCTTCCACAAGCGTAAGACTCAGATGGCTAATGCTGTTAACAGCCTCATCAGTGCCTTCCTGTGTCTGCAAGCACACTGGAAAGCCTCTAACAATAGAATTATAACAGCTTTAAATACAAAAAACATGTATTTTTCCAAGCATTTTCCTACAACTGTCACTTAGACGGGGTTTCTGGGAACTTGTGTAATTAAATATTATTTATTTATTCATTTACTTTTCCGAGGCCCCTGCCTGTTGGAAAATAATGTAGCACTGGAGTCAACTCATTAGCAAAGCTGAGATGATTTGAACTTAGCCGATCTGATCTTAGCTGATATACAAGGTTCCTTAAATATCCTGCTGAGCATTTAACATTGACAGTGATAAGGTGCATCCATGATACAGCTAACACATTCACTTTACATGCAAAAGGTCCAAATGGGGATACAAACCCAGCCTGACGGGGTCACAAGCTAACGTACTTCCGGTGCTGGTCCCAAGACTGGATAAATGGAGGAGTTGTGTTAGGAATGGCATGTGGTGTAAAAACATGTTACAAAAGAAATAAGCAGGTCCCTATGCTGTGGCCACCTCTTGGGAAATAAGGGAGAAGTCAAAATTAGCTCAGCATTAACACTAAAGCGCATACAGCTAACGCTTAGAGCCTCTTAGCGATGTTAGCGATTTGCAATTTGTTTCATCGTCTTGTTTCTTGTGACGTAGTCACCATGATGGCATCCATTAGCTTGTAAAGTTCCTCTGGGCATTTTTACTGTCAGCACCTTGGCGACATAAGGGGTCCACTCTCAGTAGATGGCTTTGGGCTGTTTAGCTAAGCTACATTAGCACTCTGCTTCAGACTGACAGTAAACATAAAGTGAGAGTAGTTAGACAGCTGGTGAAGGAAGTTTATTTCATTTTGTGCTACTCTTTCCTGCCTGTCTTTTTAACTTTTGAATCTCCATAATATAATAATAATGATTAAAAACAAAACCCAAAAAACAGAAAGCTATAAATGTTTTTAATTTTGTGTTTACCGCAGCTGCGTCTGTCACTGCCTACACTGTGGCAGACTCTCTGCTTAAATAGTCCTTATAATTTTTTACCTCTGTCTCTATTCTATGCTTGTGTTTTTCTCTTGTAAGAAAGACGACAATTCACCTTTTGCACCTGACTGCAGCTGTCTGTGGGCGGTGGTGCTGAAGCACGAGCTAATTGAGCGCCGCACGCTTTTCTCAGTGCTGAAACATTTGAACTCGACTTGCTCCCTGTCTAATTTTGAGTTCTTCTGAACATTCATACCTGACAAAATGCTTGGATAAGTAATTTTCTGTTTATGGATATATAGGATATGAAAGGTAAGCAAACTGTTTCACTTCTGCACCGTAGCAATAGATTGGAGTGTTTACAGTTTTGTGTTACACCTCTACTCCATTTCAAAGGGAAGTCTTGTTGGCAACTTATTAATCCTGTATTTATGTGACTGTACTAGTTTGTTCACAAGATGTATTCAGAGTTTATAGAGCTTAAGATTGCAGGTCATAGAGAATTAAAGCTGAAGTGCTTCATTCATTGATTATTCATTAATTCAAAATTCTCTCTCTCTTTTTTGTGTTTAAGACATTTATCCTTAGTTCCAGTTTTTGGATGTGTAAATGTTCCTTTTTTTTAAATTTCATATAATTTTGACAATTTAGGGATTTGGGTTGCTTCACTGCATCACTGCAGTGGCGTCGCTTTGTTATCAAAGACCATTTTCTGAATTTTTACAATCCAAGCAATCAGTTAATTGTGAACAGATTAATCTGTAATGAATATTATCATTAGCTGCAGCGTGATCTGCAACAGATGGGCTCTATTATCATCAGTAACAAAAACAAAATGCTGGTTTTATTTTAAAGTGTGAGTTAAAAAATGTTGTGAGTACTTTTAATTTTTATATTTAGACGCTTTCACTTTTAATGTATTTTTAATGTTTCTTCAGTGCATCTTTTGTACTTTTGCCCATGTAAACATCTGAAAACCTTACCTTACCTCACATTTATGCATTTTCAAATGGCTTCAAAAAACAGTACGCCAACGTGTGGCTGATGTAATAGACATGTGCAGTAAAGATCATCTCAGAAGTGTATCCATGCAAACCAATCTGATTATCGATCGGTATAACCAACCTGTCCCTATCAGAAGGAACTTTTGATCCAAAGGAGCGTGATCAGGTCCGAATGTCCTGTTTGGCATGTTTACATGAAGCATTTTTAGTCCTGTCTGACTTTTAATCTGGTTACTTGCCCTAGAATGACACTTAGACTGACCAACATTTTCAAAATGGACAAAGTGGAGTCATATAGAATAAGTGATGTCTGATGCAGTAAACTCATTAGAAAGGGGTTGGCTGAAGGCCATTGTCCCATAATTCCTATTGGAATGAAAGTGTTTGGATCCCTAGGCCTTTAAAAAAATGTAAATTTAAGGCATTTCTGCATTGGCTTTACTTTTCAGACCCAAAAGTTACATCTGCCTTTTAAACTGTCTGTAGTCCTCAGGAGGAAGTACCCACATGAAGTCTTGAGATCACAATATAAGCAGTGCTTAGCTATTCACAGAGCAATGGAGGCTAGTAATATTGAACTTTGAATATCAAAAACAAAGAAAAATCACTCCTCCCTGGACTGTCCAGAAAAACAGGGACAAGCTGAAAGACCAAATCTGTATGCACTGACAGGGACTATATAACAGAAAAGTAGGATTTTCAATGTCGGTGAAATCGTCCTTTACCACATCAGCTCACATTATGACTTTCACTCTTGTGGTCACAGTTTAGTCCACTCACATTTAAAACATTTTGCTGCTGGCCCCCTGTCACAGAATCCAAATTAACACTTGGCTAAAAGGAGGCACCAACAGGGACATATCAGTTCCCTGCTGTGAAAGTATTGGACTCCAGCATCAGGATTAAAAGCAATGATTGAATTAGTCACAATCGCAGAGGGAGGCAGGGTTATGAGGGGGAGTGGGGCGGGGGGGCAAGCCACAGTCATACGACCGTGTGCAACTGGCAAAATTTTCTGCTCTCTGACAGAAGCGTCCCTGATGATTTATCACTCAGAAATCTCTGCCTCCATCGCGCTAGTCTGTAAATGTATTGTGTAGGATGTTTCTCAGTGAGCTGCTGCATTAGCTAGACAATCCTCACGTACGGAATAGTTTCTCTTCTCTGTACAAATGCAAAAAATAGTCTTAAATCCTGTATTTCTGGCTAATGAGGCTTTTGGTTTGCAGTAATAAAAGCACTCATCTCAGCCTTTAGAACTCGAGTGCTTCACTTCCCGATACAGCACAAGAACACACTTGATGACTCACATATCCTCAGCCTAATGCAGGAAGACAAAACAAAAAAAAAACACAAGCCACTTAAAATCAAGGATCCACGTTAAAATACGTCTACCCTGTTTTTCATACTAGACTAGCAACGAGTGATGAAATAAGGTGTAACGAGACTGTGCTGATTAAGCAGTGCTTGGATTAAGCTCGAGGTCTGAAACATGTTAAAAACATGCCGTACTACGTGTTCATAGTACATTACAGGCCACTGTACTTATCACTGGTCTAGCAGAAAGAGATGCGGGGTTGGTGATTTTATCCCTCGTTACGACTTGCTAATTGCTTAGTTCAGAGAGGACACGTTCGCGCTGAAAGTAGCACGGCAAGAAAAAACTCACAGCTCTCATTTCCTGGAACAGAGCCAGTGGGAGAGGGGGGCAGCACAAGAGTGGGTGGTTCAGGCTGCTGCAATACAAAGTAATATCATCCAACAAGTACTTTGTACTACTACTGTTTATCTTGCGATTAACTGTACATGACGAAAGAAGCAGAGTGGTTTGCCTTTCAAAGGTTTTTCTCCTGTAACTGATTATGTAACTGGTTGCTTACACTTGCTATATAACAACAGTGTTTTTTGTCTGAATCCCTAAAGAGAAAACGTCTCACTGGCAATTTGCTTAAGTTTCCTCACTGTGGTTTCATTCCTGTCCTAATTAGGAGGTCATATATATCAGATCTTTGTTTTTGTATTTAAGTTTTAAGGCAAAGCTAACAGCAGAGATAGTAGAAGAGGACTTCAGGGAACAATCTCATAACAGTGACTCAACTGTAAAACCTCATTTGTCATCCCTGATTTTCTTACCTGCTGACAATCAAGCTTTTACTGCTTGGTTAAGATCATCGTGCACTCAGCTTGTGCATCACTCTTGGTTGGGCTGTTATGTAGCCTTGGCTTAGAAACACTCAAAGCTGCATTGGTACAAATGGTGATAGTAAAGTCGAGCAGAGTTTGCACTTCACCATTGCATTCTTGTCTTTCCGTACAACAATCCAGTACTTTACTTAATTACTCCATGAGAAACTAAGGTGTTATACTACTCGTTACTCGTTACTCTTGCATTTCTCTGTAAACTGACCTGAAACACAATGTCTCACAATTACCATTCAGCAGTATAAACCTACAGTCCAACACAGATCTTTGTCTTAGTATTTAGGTATGAACACAAAGCCAACAACACAAAGCAAAGATGAAAACCAGCACAAAGAGACTATAAAGTTACTGTCACAGTGATTCTACTTCAGAAACATGAACAGGTAGAAACAGAGGATGCAGTCTGACTGCTCATCCATTTGTTACCTGTTGAAATTCAGGTTCTGGCTGTTTGGCTGGGGTCTGCATTCAATCAGCTTTATCATCACTCTGGGCTCTTCGCCTGCTTAGCATTAGCATGCTGTCTGTGCAGATGCTTGCAAAGAGCAAGACGTTGTTGTAGTTGTAGGCATTTCTGTCATTTCTTTCCTATCTCCTGCTAACTTGGCTGATTGTTATGCAAGCATGAAAACATTGGATTAATTTCTTCAGTCAGCTGTTGACATTTTTTTTTTATTAGTAACTGCCATGTGAAAGCAGTAATGTTTCACAGGACTGGACAGGAGACTGATTAGAGCAGGGGTGGGCAACTCCAGGCCTCGAGGGCCGGTGTCCTGCAGTTTTTAGATATCACCCTGGGTCAACACACCTGAATCAAAAGATTAGTTCATTACCAGGCCTCTGGAGAACTTCAAGACATGTTGAGGAGGTAATTTAGCCATTTAAATCAGCTGCGTTGGATCAAGGACACATCTAAACCCTGCAGGACACCGGCCCTCGAGACCTGGAGTTCGACACCCCTGCTATATGTCTTGCTAAAGAGTGGGGTAGGTTGTCTTCTTCACTTTCTATAAAAATCATTGTGTGTCACTGCATGATAAATGGTTACACCCAATATTGCTAGTGACACTAGTCGGCCTATTTCAAGCTAAATGCTAACAGTTGCAAAGCACTAAAGTGCAGGTATGTCTTTGATTCACCCTGGCATGTGGTTAACATGTTTGTCTAACATGTGAAAGACAAGGAGGCTTGTGTCAGGAACAACATATCTTTATATGTATAACTTCAGAGCTGCCTTTTGGACCAACACCACCACAAACAAGAGTAACCCACAGATGGGTTGTTTGTGACACTGACCCCTGGTGACAGTAAACAGTTACAACATGTCTGTTTGTAGAAACACAGCGGAAGCATTTTGGAGTCCTAATGGGCTGAACATTGGCAGTATGTTGGTAGACCGTAGGGAGCTACAGACTGCTCACCTTCCTGCAGAGAGCACCTGTTGCCAGATGGAGGCAGTGCCACAGGTATGTGGTACAACTGGACGGTGGGCCATTCTTGCTTGTGTTTTAGGTGGTCCATCACCCAAGAGTGAAATGATAAACTACAAAAAGCTAAAGTGAAACAATAAAAGGTGTCCACTGCAGCCCCCGTCTGTAATTTTCTCCTATTTCTCGTGTTCCTGGTGAACTCCACGGTTGCTCCCTGACTTGTTCCAGCCCACTCATCAACCAATCATCATTTGACCAATGCACAGTCAAGCTATGTGGGCTTTTGGACGACTGCATGGGTACACATTTGCATAGGCAAATACCTATGCAAATGGACACAACTGTGGGAACATGAAACAAGTGTAAGGGAACAGCTAAAAGGAGCATCTTATAGCTAAAATATAGCAAAAACTAACATTCTGGACCAGTTTAAATCTTAATACACTGATGGGAAAAAAGATTAGGGATTAGGAAAGTAATTATGATTCATCCTGTGAGGGACATGAACGTCAAAGGCAAAGCAGTCATGCCAACACGCACGTCACAATTATTGATCACAGAGGTACATCAAAGACATTCACATTTGTCTTCTGCAGACTGTAGATTCTTTAACGTTTGTGTTTTTCAAATTGCAAAAAGTATTTAAGAAAAAATGTTAAAGAAGAAAAATCTGTTGCACAAATTAAAACAAAAGCTTTTCTGGTGGAAAAACTCTTATTTTTACAGCCTTTTTTTTATTGTTTCCAGATGTGCAACTCGCCAATCGCTGCCTATTCTACTAATGAAAAAGAGTGTTTGTTTTATCTTTGATTTGAAATGAGTGGAAATGGGAGCATCCACACACACATATACCACACATACCTGTACTTCAGCTCGCAGGCTTTAGGGTCAAAGCAATCTCACCTTTAATTTTCTCACCGGTGCAATATCTGTGAAAGCAATATAATGCAGGATCACAAGGCAGGTAGTGTCTGTGCAGGCTAGGTTCATGAAAGTGTGTATCACGGTGTCGAGACTAAGATGAGAAGAAAAGATGAAAACAAGTTGAATTGGAGGAGAAAGATAGAGCATGTAGTGATGGAGGACGCGAGAAGATACTCCAGGGATAAAGAGAGACGGAGAGAGAGAGAGAGCGAGAAGGAGACAGAGAGAGAGAGAGCGAGAGGTGGGCTGAACACCAGCCATTAAATACGGGAAGCCGAGCCAGTTGTGACGCACTAAGGCACCAAAGCGGTCAAGATAAAGTGTCAGAAAAAAGTCCAGGATGTAGAGAAACATGACAATGACCCGTCTTCCCTCATTTCTTCAGCTCTTGCGAATCCTGTAGATAAGAAGAGTATAAAGACCACAAACTGCAGGTGAGTGTTTGTCCTTTTTATTTGTACCTCATGTGAAGTTATCTTAACAACTCCGCTGCCTGTTACAACGATATACAAATGCCCCTGGGGGAATCCAAACACAGCCTAAACACATCTAAACAGCCTCCCTGGCGCCTGTATTCTGCTGAACATAAATTTCTAACAAGGCAATATTGTGACAGAGCTGTTAATCGTAAAATCAATTTTTGTCGAGAGGACCAGAGAGGATATTAAACATATTAAAGATAATTAGAAAGCATGTGCTGAACATTCTTATCGTATCAGGGATTCAGTGAACTGATTGGGCTGCTTATTTTCCCTACCATTTATAAGAACAGCTGGTTGCTATAGATGAAAGCCAAGTTCCAGCTGCTTAACAACAGTCTTTTCTTTACGTAGAGATACAAAACACATAGGATGCAAACATCCAATCAAAGTTGTGCCACAGTACTTTCATATATTAATATTAAAATGTCACTGAACTTTCTTCTTTCTTTTGTACTTGAACCTAAGCTTTTCTTTCTTTCTTTTTTTTTTTTTTTTTAAAATTCAGATC